>CM041779.1:53003420-53051186 GCA_023374045.1 Limonium bicolor | reverse complement strand
TGTTCCTGGAAGTGATTTGACGAACTTGCCCCCCGGCGTCGACATTCTCCCCTCATTGTCACTCTTTTCTGGCGCATTCATTTTCTCTTCTTTGTTGGTTTCCTCAAATCACTGTCGGTTCCCCCTTTTTTTTTCGTATCTATTATTATCATTTTTTTTTCCCAATTTCTTTTCCTACAAATACAAATCTCTCCTTAGAATTTGAGGAGGAATCTTCAAACCACAACTTAAGAATACCAGCGAAATGGAGAGACGGAAGAGGCATGGATACCTTTACCCACGTACAGCACTAATTAAACACGTACCCAATAAGTAGTGCACTAATTAAAAATATAATACTTTCAAAAAAATAAAAAAAAACTTACATTTAGTGTTGTGACTGAATGACCGTCTAAAAATTAAATACTTTAACATTCTACTATGAAATAACTCACCTCTTAACATGAAATAAAACTAAAGCCCCTACACTCATATTTGAATACGTTTGTTATTACTGTCGACATTTGAAGAATTAATCAACGTTGGTGAGTGCAATACCCACTTGAAACTATTTCATTTCAATTGCACCTTGAACCGCATGCGCCACAATGTTTTTTGATCAAACATATGTCTGACACTCGGTACCAGCCTCATCTCAGTCAGACTTTGGGTCGATAACCTTTGGGGAGAGGACATTGCTCACGATGCAGCCTCTGAGACGGTGGCCAAACTGAAAATGTATAAGGTACAGAAACGAAGGCGTAGGATAAGAATTCTTGAAGATGGCGACTTTTCATTTTTCATGGTTGGATTGAATGAATTGATTTTAATTTTTTAATTTTTTTTCAGCAGTGCATTGAAATTTATACTATGTCTGTATAAATAGTAGTTAAAGGTTAGCAATGAGTTAATTATAATAAGGGGATTATTGAAAGTATAATATAAAGTAATACAAGCGTTTCCGTTACTGTAGTTTGCTAGCAACAAGCACCACGAAATTGTACTAATATATGGAGAATTGACGGGTGAAATATTGATGAGACTTCTTATTTTCCATGTTCTTAATGACTGAGATCCATCACTAATTACCGTGGTTAAATTATAGTATGTCGGTCATTAACATAAAAAAAGAAGCTAGGCATGATATCTGTTTTAGTATTTCCAAAAAGCAACAAGATTCTTAAGGTCCACTTTTAATTGAGTTTATTTCATTTTCTATCCGATCTCAAGTAAAAATTTACTTTAAAAAAATTCCATTCATCTCAAAATTAATTAGTTTTCATTTTAAAAAAATCACATGTTTTTATAGTATTTCAGGTCGATATTCTTATTTAAACTCTTTACTTAGAGAATAGAAAAATGATGTTTATGCCTTTTAACCATACTACCCATATGACCACATGCATTTGTCTATAAAAAAGATCGCTCATCTAGACCTAAATACCAATCAACTGTTCAAGAAATTAATGGAATGCAGTCACAAAATCTTATCTCTCTACAAAAGAATGCTAACAAATATATGAATACCCCTACGCTTAAGGGCGACCGTCACCCAGTAATTCCGACCAGAAGCTTGGTATTCAGTCACTGCCTTCACCTCAATCAAAAAACGTAGAGGTCCCAACAAAGATGACCTATTGAGAACTGAAACCATGGTTATAGCATATCAAACTTTAAACCTATGGCCTTAAGTTTTCAGTATCTAAATAGGTCAAAACTTTAATATGCCTTCTTCGTTATAAGTTATTTGTGTTTTGCACTATTATTTCCTTTTTTTAATCTATTTCCCGTCAAAACTTCAACTTTTTTATGACTAATGAGCTTAAAATATACTGAACAGGAACATCTATTTATCCAAAGCCTAACTAGTCCCTTGTTCACTACAATTTGCTAAACCCCCTCAGTTTCTTTCAAATCTACCACCGAATAACCGGATCAGTGACGTGTTTGACACCCAAGGTTTTTCCCTTGCTCTCTTTTAGTCCTTTAATGGTCATTTACCCTGACTAGTCAATGAGTTTCTTTCCAACTTTGAAACCTCCAAGGTCTAGTTTCTCTAAGGCCTTGGTGTTGACCCCCACTGTCCAAGCATCAAAATTACTATCTTTTGGGGGTGTTAAGGTTGAATCCTCTCCTGCTGCTCTCTTAGATGTACCCCAAGGATATAATTGTCTCTTGGACTGCCCTATAAAGGAATAAAGCAACATTGTTTGTAACTATGGTGTTACCTCCGCCAGATACTTGAAATCAAAATATATGAGTGTTCATAATAAAGTCCATATCACTCATTCATCCTTCACGACTTGATTCCACATGAACAACATATCGGAATGAGTTATGTGCTTGTGATTGCAAACGGTTATTTTTTTGATATATTAAAAACTACAAAATTAATCCTAGAAATTAATAAATAAAATAAACCTACGGGTTGCAAATAATTCCTGGTCACAGCAGTAAAGTAATATGAGCAACTAGGGTATCGAACCAGTGGACTAAGAAAGTAAATCTAATCCTAGCAAAAGCTGTAAATCGGGGGAAATTGTTGATCAATAAAATTAAGAACAAACAAAGAGTGACTGATAATAATTTAATGAAAGCGGAACTCCAGGTTCAGGTGGTCTCTCCTAGTTAAGTCATGCAATTCTATTACCAGTTGATTGGGGATTAGGGCTCGGCTAATTCTAGCAAGTTTCTAAAAGACTAAATCCTAGCCAATTAGAACTCCACTTTGTAGAACGCGACAGATTAAATCATGAACCTATCACTACTAACGCAGAGGGATTAAGCGTATGAATTTAAATTGCATCTAAAGGCTAACTCATTAATCAGATTAAGCTATTATCAGATTAACAGATTATAACGACCTAGTTATCAATCACATATCAGATCTTGACAACTTTCGCATAGCCAAAAATAAAGTTGCAAATTTTATTGATAGCACAAACAAGATTTATAATCTGAAACAAACCCAAGTTTAATCCCATATCGACTGATAATAAAACTACAAAACCTAACTATATACAACCACCATTCCCTGAAGTTTATTCCCTTAGCCAAGCATAGCAACAGAAGAAATAACAAAAGCAGAAGGTATAGAAACCATCTCTATGTTACTCTGAAGATTTGCAAGGAGTCGGGTTGAACAGACAGAAGAAATCAGAATAGAAATTCTCCTCCTGGTGTAGAAGAAGCACGGCGCTCTCGAGTCTCTCTGTTTTGAAATCTGAATGTTGAATGTCTTACCTAATCTCTCTCGCGAACGCCTTTAAAAAGAAATTTTTGGACATAAAATACACACGTCCAGCTCACCTGTCCAGGTCACTTAGCCGGATGTGAGATAGAATGTCAGGCGAGTTTTTTCTCGTTTATGAGATGTCCTACTTTACGTCCAGATTAGTTAGCCGAACACCTCGGGTGGACGTGTATATGTATCGAAATCTCCGCGTTGCACTCGTGGTCGTAAATATTTTTGTCCTTCTGAGCGCGTCCGGGTCACAGGGTCGGACACATCATCCGGACACGTTAAAGCTTCGACTGGTGAGATTTTAGTCATGTCCGGCTCAGCGTCCGCACCAGTTTGCCAAACAGGTTACAACGTGTCCGGGAAACTAGGTCAGACGTAAGTCCGGACGTGTATATATTTGGCCTTTTTTCCACAAACTTTTACAGGGTCCGGATTCTTCGTTTGAGCTCCGATTTGCTTCCCGTTTGCGGCGTTGGAAAGCTCTTGAGGAGAACTATGCATTTTCACCATCATTTCCTACTTTTAAAATATAAATTTGCATCAGATTTTGTCCAAAGTAAGAGTCATGAAAAGCATACGATAAGTGTGAGAAAGCGCATAAAAAGGTTGCATAAAATAAGAATTTAGCACCTATAAAACCATATCAATTCCACACTTATCATTGATCTGCTCCTACTTGATGCTCTGAACAACAATGACCATGTCAACCTACCTAGGCAGGTAATGCCTAGCGTCATTGAGTCTCGTATAGTCAATCAGGGGTGAATCTTTAAAGACTATCTAACTCGGGCTTTCAAGGAGCATGGAGGAACATCTGGCTAACATCTCATCACTCTAGGATATGAGGGCTGCCTAGAGTAGGCTCCCGCCTTATTTGGTTAACTAGTTTTAGTTTCTAAAATTCAATTTCATTAACAGTCCATACCGGATTTGGTTAATCGTTAAATTTAATTTTCTAAAATCCAATTCTATTACCATTCCGTTTAGAACAGTTAACTTTTAGTTCAGTTCGATTTTACCATTTATATTACAGTACAATATTGGTCATTCAATTAAATCATGTAGGATCTGACAACTGACTCAAACCACTTCAAGGTGTGAGTCTGTGAAATCGTTTGACTCAATCGTACTAAGTATGTAGAAGCATTAGAGATGTGGAAACACTCAATCGAACTCAAACAGAACACAATATAAGTTATTTCATTTCTTTGTAAAACAAATAACTTACACTACCATTAAGTAGAAAGGATCTACTTAGTGGTTTCTCACTCACTTATCTAATACAATTTCTGATCAGTATGATGATAAGTATGATGAGACTAGGACCTACCTAGAATGACTCTATCAATGTGCACAAGCTGAAGCTAGTACTTTTCTCTCTCTAATATAAGCGAAGCTTTCTCATAATAAATGCTATGAGTAATTCTCTTAGGAAAGCATCAATGAGAAATGAAGTTACAAGTGTCTTATACAGCTGCTAGGCTTGAACATTGTGAAGAGTTAGTTCCTAAATTTTAAGAACTACCTCCTTCATTACTTAAATCTCGGAACATAGAGCCAAGTCTTCTGATTATTACAATGTTGAGAGAATTTCGGTCCAAGTCTGATCGTTGATGACCGTTGCAAGTCAAGGTTGTTGCTCCATAATTTTCACAACTGATTGATGGACTTTCTCGAGCTTTCAATGTTGACTAACTTTTTCAATGTTGACTAACTCTTTCTTGTTTTGATAAGTGTGATTGAATCAATTGATTTGGTTGACTATCTCATCAACATCTTCATACCCCAATAGTTCCCCCCTTGTTGTTGATGATATCAAACATTGGACATGAATCCCGAAGGAGTCAATCCTGCAAAACAAGGCGAAGACAGAAAGACTTGGGGAACTGACCCTGTCCAAGTTCCCTCTTAATCGAAGAGGATATAGAATGACTCTTTCTTTTAGAGTTCCCCCTGAATCGATGAGCGCAATTTTGGCAGAGCACAACCTACTAAATGGAATCAAGAGAAGGAAATATATGCCTTAGTTGAGAAAACTAAAACAAGATGATGTAGTACCAACAAAGTTAAAAACTAAACAAAATACCCAAATTTCACCTAAGACCTAGTAGCAACAGAGATAAAGTCAATCCATAACATAACCAGAATAACCTGTTCGTAGAGAGACGGGATTCACTACTTCCCCAATTTTACAATCATCAGTATGAGAAGGTGGCAACAGAGTATAAGGCAAACCATATATTAAAAACCAAAGGGAAATTTCATGAAATCTTACTATATTTTTGGCTAATTCATGAAATGCCACTAAAATAAAAGAAGGTCAGAAAATGCCACTATATTTTTACAAAAGTCCATGAAATGCCGCTATAGTCATTGACCAGAAGGAAAAATGACCAAAATACCCCTACTAGTTAACAAAGTACTTTTAAAGTTCATAACATGCCCTCAGTGTTAAAAAATTCACAAAAAAATCAAAATACTATAAAATATAATATATATATATATTATTATAAAATATAAAATATTAAGAAAAATTAAAAATATCTTAACATTTTGAAAAATAGTAAATATTTTTTAGATTTTTTTTAATTATTCAATACCATAAAACAAAATTTAAAGTATTTGTATCAATTAAGTATCAAAATTTGTGTCATTCATTTTTATCTTTTTCTACAAATTTGAATTATTTATTCAAAGTAAATGAAATTATATTTCAAACTAATATTGAAAAAAATATTTTAAAAATTTACATTGTATTTTGTAGTAACTTTATGACATAATACTTTTGTTATCTACAAAATATTAAGTCATAAAGTTATATTCAAGATAAAATATATTTTTTAAAAAAATTAATTATCTTAAAATATAAAATAATTTATTTAAAATAAATTATTTAAATTGATAGAAATATAATTTTAAAATGTATGGTATTTATTGGTATAAATGAGTAGAAATATTAATATAAATTATGTGTTCAAAACTCTATTTTTATGCTACTGAATAATTTTTAAAATCTAATAAATAGTTTTTTTCAATATTTTATGATAATTTATCTTTTTATTTTTTACAATTTTCAATTTTACAATTTTTTAATTTATATATATTATATTATTTTTTATTTTTTGAGAATTTTGGTGAATTTTTTAACACCTAAGGACATAATGTGAACTTTAAAAGTACTTTGTTAACTAGTAGGGGTATTTTTGTCATTTTTCCTTCCGGTCAATGGCTATAGTGGCATTTCATGTAAATTTACAAAAATATAGTGGCATTTCGTGACTTTTTTTGGGGGCATTTCATGAATTAGCCAAAAATATAGTGGCATTTCATGAAATTTCCCAAAAATAAATAGATTGTATCCATAACGCAAACACATGCTAGCATACTTATGAACGACAAGGGGAACTAAGTATTGTCCTATTCCACAATACCTTTCAATGCCACAGACTCGTAACTTGGAAGGATCGTTGTTGCATGCATTGCAGTTTTGAAGACTTTATAACTCTATATTTGCAATTCATAAATATTTAACAAGTTAAGCACACACAAAACGTCTCCATCCCCCAGAATTTTCTCTCCACCCATGTAGCAGCGTTGGGCCAACTCTCTCAGGTTTTGCACCCTTAGGAACTTAGGTGATGAAGCACTCTTAAAAGCTTAATAACCGAGTGGACGAGGTCTGTTTTGGTTCAAAGGAAAACAGGCTAACGGAGTACCTTGCCTTTGTCTTGTCTTTTCTTTCAATGAAAAATTCCAAGGGACACAATCTATCGATATGAGAACGTTGATTGACTCAAACATAATGTGAGCAACACCCACAAATGATTACATCCAAGGGAATTCTCACGTCGATTGGGTCATTTCGATTGCTGAATGGAGTGTTTCGAATCTAGTGATAGGGAGAGGCTTGGTAAAGATATATGCTGGATGATCTTCTGTAGGAGAAAGGTCAAGTTGGATCAGTTTCTTTTCAACACATTCTTCAAAGAAATGAAAGTGTATCTCTATGTGTTTAGTTCTTGAATGTTAGACTGGGTTTTCCAAAATCTTAATGGTGTTTCTGGTATCACGGAAAAAATAATTTGATCTTGTGTAATGTGATAGGCCTCAAGTTGTTATTTTATCCAAAGAGGTTGGGTACAACATGCTGCAAGAGAGACATACTCTACCTCAGCTGTAAAGAGGGCGGTTGAATTTTACTTTTTACAGGACCAAGAGACTAAATTCTTGTTTCACTCTCCTCAATTCTTGTTTCACTTTCCCCTTTCGTCAAGATTAGGTTTGATAGGGTTGATATCAAGAACTAGACTGGTAGAACTCTAATATGGTATCCGAGCAGGTTACTTGATTTCCTTGTCCGTCCTCTTCTTTTCAGTGAAAGATTTCACCTTTACTCTTCTGTTCGTCACTGAAATCTTCCCCATAGATGTATAGGAAGGGAAAAAAGGGTGCTGAGAAGGACGAAGCCTTTGGCGAGGGCAACAAAGAGACTGCTTTTGCTGGTGATCCTCTCTATCTCAGCAACGCGGATCATCCGGGGGTTCTCTTGGCCAGTAAATTCGATGGCACGGGTTTCCCAGCGTAGAAGAGTCAAAACGATATCGCTCTCGGTGCCAAGAACAAAACTAGTTTTAATGATGACACTCTTCTCGACCAACCAACCCACCGTCTAAGACTTAAGTGTGAGATCGATGTAACAAGATGGTAATGTCCTGGATCTTGGCCAACCTTGAAAAATCAATTGCAAAGATCATCATTGTTGAGACTACATCGACACAAATCTAGCAGGAACTTTGCGTTTGTTTTCATCGGAGTGAAACCATCAGGATTTATGAACTGGAACAGCAGCTTAGTGTCATATCACAAGGTGCCGATAATATATGTGGCTATTTCACCCGAAGTAAAGGTCTCTGGGATGAAATTGATTCAACTCAGATGATGCCCTACTGCAATTGTGAGTCCTTAGAATCGTTCAAAGAATCTATTGACTCAAACCCAACAAAAAAATAATCGGGTTTCAACTTTTCAACACTAGCCCGACCTATATAAAAATTCAACTTAATCTCAACCCGTTTAACACAAAAGTTTATAAATACATCTTTTTTTTACCGTTTTTTTTTCATTTTTAATCAAAATAAATTATCAACTTTTATCAGATGACCGCTAGGTTTCTTGAGAGCTACATGTGATTGTCATGACCTGGCTCATATTAGAAAAAGAATGTTGACAATGGTGAAAAACTATTAATCAAATTGTTAGATGGACAAAGAAAAGTGTTCATGGTATTTTTTTATTATTTATTAACTAATAGTTATAGAATATCAAAAAGTCGGAGTGAATTTATTATTAGTAATATATACTATTTATGGTATTATTTTCTTCAAAAATATTGATAATGGGTCGGGTTGGGTTCAGGTTAGAATTTGTAACTCATACCCAATCCAAAAAAATAATGGATAGCCTAAACTCAACCCAAAAATTAAACGGGTAAAATATCTCAATCCAAACACATAATTTTCCCGTTAGATTTAGAGCAGGTCTTTGAGTTGGGTCAAAATTATCACCCTTATCCGTCACAGGAGGATGAAATATGATCTCATTCTTTGGTAAAACTGAAACTGATAACTAATGTAAACTGAAATGATGTAACCGACTATATATAGAAAAGGGAAAATTACATCCCCCACCCATGACGTTTGGCGAAATTACACACCCCACCCACGAGGTTTCAAAAATTACTTTGCACACCCATGTGGTTTCCTCTATTTTACATCTGACAACTTTTTTAATATTTGATCAACTTAAATAAGGCTTAAATGTTGTCCAAAATTGATAAAACTTTATGTGAATGATGCTAAGATGTTATAGTTTTGTCCAATGCCAAATCCAAAGTTTTTAATGTCATATATGACATGTGGGACCCAATAAAAATACGTTCATATGTCACATGTTTCATTGGGTCCCATAAATCACATATGAGTTTAAAAAACTTAAGATTTCACGCTAGATCAAAATATAACACCTTAGCATCGTCCATGTAAAGTTTCATCAATTTGGACTACATTTAATCATCTTTTAAGTGATCAAATATTAAAAAGTTGCTGGATGTAAAATAGCGGAAACCACATGGGTGGGCAAAATAATTTTTGAAATCTCATGAGTGGGATATGTAATTCTCCCTATTGAAAAAGTAGCTGACGAATGACAATGGGCAAGTTATTTGAAGTGTAGTTCACTGTTTTGTAAAAAATCTACAAATTAAAAAAAATATCATACTCCCTCCGTCCTAAATTGACCGTCCTGTTTACTATTTGGACATGTCGTTTGACTTCAATTTTTAACATGTAAGATAAATTAATTTTGAACATTTAAGTTTTGCATATGATTCCTTACATGATAAACTATATATTACAAAATTTAGTTTTATAAAATTATTTTATCTTATATGCTTAATATTGAAGTGGAAAAACGTGTCATAAACCAAACATGACGGTCAATTCAGGACGGAGGGAATAGTATCTGACCGAAAAAATTAAAAAATCATAATATGGTACAATCACACGTCAATGCAATGAGTCACTGCAACAGCACAACCGCCAGTTTGATCTTGTGGGGTCGGGGGAAGGGGATTATATATAGTTCGACTTTCTTCTTCACACCGATCGCATTCTCCAATTGCTACAACAGTTTTTGCGGAGTTACGGTCTGTCTTGATCATCGATTCCCCTTTCTCTTTCTCTTCCTCTACCTCTCCGCTCTGTGAATATCCATGGCGACAGTGTTCCAATTTCACCAAATTCCACGCAAATCCCTCGCAGTTGCCACCCAAAACCCTCAGCCGACCTCGAAATTCTCCCTCTTGCCACAAAACCTATCCACCAGACCATCTAATGGCGGATCGAGCGTAAGACAATTGAAGAAAATGTCCATCAGCTCGAAGGGGAGGATACCCAGGTTCGAAGTATTCGCGATGCCAGACGACGATGAGTGGGGACCAGAACCTGCATCTTCTGGCAATAAAACCTCGACGGCACAAGCGGTGGCGGAACCTCCGGTTGAATCGGAAATTGATCAGCTTAAAAAGCAATTGACGTATGCCTTCTATGGGACCGATAGAGGGCTTAGGGCCAGCGCCGAGACTAGAGCTGAGATTGTTGAGCGGATCACTCAACTCGAAGCTAAGAACCCGACGCCTGCTCCAACTGAGGCTCTATCCCTGCTCAATGGGAAATGGATTCTTGCGTAAGGTTCCTCTGTAATCTTTTTATATAAGTCTGAAATTTATTCTGTCCAATTGGATTTTCTAGGGGTTTTCTCTTCATTTGTTTTCCTATATTGCCGGGCGTGTTAAATGGGTCTGTATGTTCTTAAAGATGAGCTCAATTTCATTACGTCTGGCATCATTTTTTTGAAATATAAACAGTTTTATGCGATCCTCTTTTTGTTGGTTATGCCATGTCCGGTCTACCTTGTGGGTGGTATAATGAAAAGGACGGTTAATTGGCAGCTAACTTGATGACAAGAGAAACTAATGCGTGATATTCTTATATGTTCACGAGTTCTCCTTTGATATGTGCAGGTATACATCATATTCCGGGTTGTTCCCACTTCTGTCAAGAGGATCACTTAATTTGGTTAAGGTGGAAGAAATATCACAGACCATAAATTCTGAGAATTTCACAGTACAAAACTCTGTCAGGTTTTCAGGGCCTTTGGCTTCCACTTCTATTAGCACCAACGCAGACTTTGAAGTTCGCAGTCCCAAGCGCGTGCAGGTTTGGTTGATGTGTTTTATAACTCCGTATGAGCAATACAGATGATTTTGGGTATCAAATTTGTGTTGAAAAAACCCTTGTATGTTTTTAGGGTATCAAGTTTGTGCCTAGTTTTTGCATTTGTGGTAAATCCATGTAGCTGTTACCAATGTTTAAAGATTTAAAATTAAGAGAACCCTGACTGTTTTATTTTCTAACCATGTTTGCTAGATCAAGTTCATTGAAGGCGTTATTGGGACTCCCCAGCTGACCGACTCCATAGTCTTCCCAGATGATCTGGAAGTTTTCGGTCAGAAGATAGATCTGAGCCCTTTAAAGGGTCTGTTCACTTCTGTTCAGGACACTGCATCATCTGTTGCAAAGACCATCTCAAGCCAGCCTCCTTTGAAGTTCAATATCTCCAATAGGGCTGAATCTTGGCTTCTGACCACCTACCTTGATGAAGATCTTAGAATCTCCAGGGCGGATGCTGGGAGTGTATTTGTTCTTCTAAAGGAAGGTAGCTCTCTTTTAATCAACTAAAACATATGACAGACGAATAATTCTTAAAGAAGAGAAGGGCTGTTATAGTATGATAGTTGTATGATATGAGAGAATAATGGGTGTATGAAGCAGTGTTAAGTTGTTTGAAGCATTGTTAGGTGACTGAGATTCTGGGTGGTTGTATGTATATGTGTGTTAGTAAGAATCATAACGTATATGCTTAATTGTGATGATGCTGTGATCTGGTTACTGGGAGGTGTCTAGTAGGAGCTTAATTAGTTTGTGATGTTTGTGATCACTACTACTATTTGAATGATCTATTGAGTGGCAATAATAGACCATATCAGAACAGACATCGAGGAAAACCTGCAGAATGACCGCCCTCGGGGTTAACTGAAACAAAACAGTAGAAGAGGAAGCGTAGATCCCCGCCTCTTTAATCCCATTAACCATAAAAATATCTACACTTCAACCTGAATTATGGGTTGTTATTTGCAGTACAAAATTATTAATAGTATAAGTTTTTTTAAATCATATTAACGTTGTAAGCATGTAATGACATTATGTTATAATTTTTGTTTTTTCAAAAAATCATTTTGCCAGCGTAAACTGTAAAAAATACTCTAATTATAACAAAAGACGTTAAACCCGTATTTATTGCGTTTGAACGTTATAATTGTGACTCCATGTTAATAAACTATATTTTACGTTATGTTTGATTAAATTACAAACATTGTAACACTTTCAGAAACGTCGTACTGAAAACGTGGTTGAAAACGTCAATTTCGGATAAAAACCGCTCTTATTGTAATAAAAGACGTTAAACCTGCTTTTATCGCATTTGAACATTATAATTGCAACTCCACGTAAGTAAATGACATTTTACGTTACGTTTGACTAAATTACAAATATTGTTACACTTTCAAAACGTCATACTGATATCGTAGTTGAAAATGTCAATTTCGGGGAAAAAACGCTCTCATTACATATAGCCGAATCTACTTTAACGTCTTCATCTCTCTTACACACTCTCTCTCCTATCTCTCTCTCCCATTCTAGAGCCGCCGGAGGAGCCGTCACCCGCCGCCCCCGACCACCACCAGACCACCGCTGGAAATTTTCCGGTGAGTTTTTCTAAAAAAAAAAAAAGTTGTAGATCTTGATGTGGTGAATCCAAATATGGTGTTATTTTTCCAAAAATACATTAATTTAGGCTAGAACTACAAATTTAAAATCTGAAGAAGAAAAAAACTTGAAAACTCCAGATCGCCCCTCCCGTCGTCACTACTGAGCTCCAGTCGCCACCGCCGCCGGCACGAAGTGGCCTGGGTCGCCACTGCAGACGACACGAGATTGCTCTTTTTACCACTGCAGGCGATACAAGTTGTACGCTTTCACCCCAGGGATCGACATGGTCGATCGTGTCTCGTAGCTGCCCGCGCCTCGCCTCGAACTTGCCCCTCGCATCGACATGAGAGTTCGCTCCTTGCCCCGGCGCGCGAGTCGAACAGGGAGAACTCGCCCCTTAGCGCGACACAAACGGGAACTGCTCGCGTCGCTCCAGGCCTCGATTGCCTCTCGCCCCTGTGTTCGACACGAGTCGAGCCAGGTCGCCTTTGTCGGCGACACTACCTGGCTCGTCTTACCCCTCTTTTTGACACGATTTTGCTCGTCTCGCCCTACCTATGGGGTGAGTTGGTATTTTTTATTTTTTTAATAAATCTTTTTAAATTTATCAAAATAATTATAAATCATAACATTTTAAAATTAACAATTAATAATAAACCAACTCACATATGTACGACAATTATAAAGTCAAGAGTTATAATAAATTGTAATTCATTTAAGAATCTCATCTTTTTATGAGTTTGTCAACTTTAACCTTTTTGGTCAATGGGATAGACTAGGTCAATGTAATTGACTTGACTTAGGTATTCAAGTCAATGTTCTTATATAATTCACAATTTAATTCCTTTGAACTATATAATTCATTCTTCATTTCAACCTTCCTTAGAATAACTTATACTCTTCATGTCTAATGTTTTATAATATGATTCTCTCATATATGAAGCTCATCTCTTAATACATCAATTATAACTTAAACATATAATTGTAACACTCCATAAGTCCTTATAATTCCAAATGAACCTTAAAGGTCCTTAGACTTATACTAACTTTACTTAGCTAGTATTTAACTTATCATTTGTTGTCACATAATAACTTATCGCATGCTAATTGTACTAGCATTGCAGGCTGTTTAACCCTTCTCGAGGTAAGTGTTTTAATGTACAACAACATCTAATTAATTTTAATGAATTCACGTTAATAGTTGGTATATTTATTTTTTAAATTTCCGTAGTGCTAGATATATGCATACTTCCCCACTCTTAGACCATCGGTTAGTGCCGATTGGCGTGATAGAGATGATAGACTGTGGACTATGAGATGGGTCAGGTCCACCTCCTAGCATAAAGATAAAGAGTCATTGGAGAACTACCGTAAGCATCTAGATGCTCTGACAGTAAGAAATGTAAATGGTAAAAGACTTTCAATTTGCATTATTTACATTGTTGTTTCTTATTGATGCTTACATTTCCCTGTGATCCAATGAGCGGTGAATGAGAACAAGGGTCGCACTTGGTAAAGGGGTACCTTGCAGTACATGAGCGTGAATGAGCCATATATGCCGGAGCGTTGTCTTTGCCAATTTGGGTACGTTCAGTGTATCCCACCCCCCTATTAGACTGAACAGTAGATAAAAAAAATAGGGAGAAAGGGATCCCCTATAAATGTGTGTACACCCCCCATGTATAGTGTGTGGGACACCACACGTGAGTGTGCTGCTACTGCGGGGTGCACTAAGACAAAGGCGGTACTGCACACATGTGACGAAGGTTATCTGGATTTGTATGTCAAACACAGCCTTCCAAAGATTCTGAATCCTGACATCTACAACAGCACCTTCGTTCATCGGCCCGATCCCGCCCTAGTAAGTTGATCTCTACTCCTTTGTATAATTTCAATTGATTATAACATTTTGTGAATGCTAGGCTAACTTAATAATATTATGTTGCAGCTCATGAGTGAGGCAATTGAGGTTGGTAGACCTTACTTTCCTAGGAACCGTAGTTGGGACTAGCGTTACTACCGTGAGAAGATGCCAGAGGAGGAACAGAGGGAAACTGAATAGGGGATAGATGAGGTCTTTAGTACCTTATCTATATGGGATTCTACTACCACCAGTACGGAACGTCATAGTTTAGGGCTTTATGTTTTTGTTGTTTTAAGATACAATATGGATGGTTTGTTGACTTTCTACATTTGCTTGACTAAACTTATTGTAGTTATAATTGATCTTCACTTGTAAGAGCTTAACTTGTGTTATGTTAGAAGTTTCACTGATTTGTGTTATGTGGGATTTTTCTCCTTACAAAAGTCCTAAACTTCAAACATCCTGCTTCAAAGAATTGAAAGTTAGGATTCATTACCAAAATTTATAGATCCAAACATCTATCACCCAAAAAAAATATCCAAACATCTACCAAAGATTATAAATCCAGAAAAGTATAACAACACATTTATTCCACGTTCGGACCCCGCTTTAGTGAGTCATATCTTGATCGGGATTACTATCCTAGTAATCGTAGTTGGAATTGGTATTACTTCAATCACGAAATGCCAGAGGAGGAGCAAAGAGTCATGGAACAAGAGATTGATCAAGTGCGATCACTATTTGTGTTTTTACTTTAGGCAATCATGGTCATTCCTAACAAAAGTCCTAGAATTCAAACCTCATGCATCACAAAATCAAAAGTGAATATCTATCTAATAATCCAAGCATCTACCAAGCGGAACAAACCTAGTGTTTATGTCACTAGAACTGAAATATATCAAAATGTAGAAATTCCTAACAAAAGTCCTATAATTCAAACCCATGCATCACAGAATCAGAAGTGAATATTTATCTAATAATCCAAACATCTACCAAGCGAAACAAACCTAGTGTTTATGTCATGAGAATTGAAATATATCAAAATGTAGAAATTTCTATCAAAAGTCCTAGAATTCAAACCCTGTGCATCACGAAATCGAAAGTGAATATCTATCTAATAATCCAAACATCTACCAAGCGAAACAAACCTAATGTTTATGTCACGAGAACTAAAATATATCAAAATGTAGAAATTCCTAACAAAAGTCCTAGAATTCAAACCCTATGCATCACAGAATTGAAAGTTAGAGTTCACTCCGAGCAGCAGTCATTTAAACGCTTTCTTGATCCTAAGTTACATTATCTGTGAGGAAATGATCACAATTATTATTTCTTTTACCTAAATATATAAATATATGTTGTAAATGAGAGAATTTAGAAAGGAGTAAAAGCGGTAGGGTTTTCATTCACATCACAAATGAGTACAATGGTCTCTATTTATAGAGAGAAAGGGATAACCCAAAATGGGTAATATGGATTCCTATATAATATCATATATATATATAATATATATATAACACTCCCCCTTGAATGTCCGATATTGATTGCCTCGTTAAAAACCTTGCTTGGAAAAACCCAGTGGGATAAAAACCAAGACTAAGGAAAAAAGAGTGCAATCATAAGTTCTCCCCCTGAACTAAACGTCACTTCAAGTCTCTGAATCTACATAGCCCAATCTTGCGGATTAACTTTTCGAAAGTTGAAGTTGGAAGTGACTTGGTGAATATATCTGCCAAATTCTCGCTTGAACGGATTTGTTGTATATCAATTTCTCCATTCTCCTGAAGCTCATGGGTGAAGAAAAACTTGGGAGATATGTGCTTCGTTCTATCTCCTTTGATGTACCCGTCTCTCATCTGGGCTATACAGGCAACATTGTCTTCATATAATGTTGTGGGAATTTTCTGATCAAAAGATAGGCCACACTTCTCTTGTACATGTTGGATCATGGACCTCAACCAAACACATTCTCGACTGGCTTCGTGTATCGCTAGAATTTCTGCATAACTAGAGGAGGTGGTGACAGTCGTTTGCTTTATAGACTTCCATGATATGGCCGTACCTCCATGAGTAAATCCATAACCTGTTTGTGACCTTGCATTATGAGGATCAGATAGGTAGCCAGCATCAGCATAACCTACTAGACCAGACTTAGGTGTCTTTGGGAAGAACAACCACATATCCATTGTACCTCGAAGATAACGGAGTACATGCTTAACACCATTCCAATGTCTTTTTGTAGGAGCAGAGCTATATCTTGCTAATAAATTTACAGAGAATGCTATATCAGGTCGAGTATAAGTATAACTCGCCAAGTACGTCAATGCTCTAATAGCACTTAGATATGGGACTTCAGGACCAAGTAACTCTTCGTCACTTTCACGAGGTCTAAATGGGTCCTTGTTTACATCTAGGGACCTAACAACCATTGGGGAGCTCAACGGATGAGCATGATCCATATAAAATCTTTTCAACACCTTTGTAATATATTGAGTCTGGTGTAGGAATACCCCACTTGGTGAATGCTCGAGTTGCAGTCCTAGGAGGAATTTTGTCTTACCAAGATCTTTCATTTCAAATTATGACTTTAAACATTCAATAGATTGTTGAAGTTCAGCAGATGTTCCAATTATGTTGAGGTCATCAACATAGACTGCAATTATGACAATCCCAGATCCACTTTTCCTTATGAATATACGGGGACAAATCGAGTCATTCTTATAGCCTTTCTTAAGCAAGAAGTCGCTAAGGCGATTATACCACATACGGCCCGACTGCTTTAGTCCATAGAGGGATTTATTCAATTTAATAGAGAACTTTTCTCTAGAGCTTGATTTAAATGCTTCGGGCAATTTAAATCCCTCTGGTAGCCTCATATAAATGTCGCTATCAAGCGATCCATATAGATAGGCTGTAACCACATCCATTAAACGAAACTCAAGATTTTCTTGGATTGCCAAACTAATCAAGTATCTAAAACTTGTGGCATCCATAACTGGGGAATAAGTTTCTTCATAGTCAATACTAGGTCTTTGACTAAAACCTTGTGCAACTAGACGAGCTTTGTATCTCACAATTTCATCTTGCTCGTTTCTTTTTCGCACAAACACCCATTTATAACCAACTGGTTTTATCTTATTGGGTGTATGGACCACTGGTCCAAAAACCTCACGTTTTTAAGTGAGTTTAATTCTGCTTCAATAGCATCTTTCCATTTTGGCCAATCATTTCTTTGTCTGCATTCTTCAACAGACTTTGGTTCATGATCCTCTTCATTATTCATAACTTGTAGCGCTACATTATATGCAAACATTTCATCGACGTCAATTTCATGTCGGTTCCATCGAATTCCAGTCATGACATAGTTGATCGAGATCTCTTCATTATCAATATTTGTTTCAGGTACCTGATTTTTCTGCATTTCTGCAACTGTCATGTCTACAGACTCTTCAAGAGTCTCACCCTTTTCACTTAGACCATCTTTAATGCATGCTCCCTTTTGTTTTCGAGGGTTTTTATCTTTGGAACCGACTGGTCTACCACGCTTTATACGTGTGTTAGACTCATTTGCAACCTGTCCTCCATGGACATCAATTCTAGCGGGAGCATTTTTAGTTGGCACATACGAATGTGTCACCTTATTTAGGTCAGTAAATGCATCAGGCAATTGGTTTGCCAGCTTTTGGAGATTAATAATATGTTGAACATCTTGTTCACATTGCTTAGTGCGAGAATCGTAATGTAGTAATGATGGTTCGTTCCATGTAATCTCCTTTACCAATTGCTTATTTTCTCCCCCCTAATGATGGGAAATGAGACTCATCAAAATGACAGTCAGCAAATCGAGCTGTAAACAAGTCCACAGTTGTTGGCTCGAGATATCTAATAATTGAGGCAGATTCAAGCCCAACATATATTCTCATTCTTCTTTGAAGCCCCATTTTGGTTCTTTGCGGTGGAGGTATAAGAACGTATACCGCACAACCGAAATCCTCGGGTGAGAGATATTGGGTTCTTGACCAGTAACCATTTGTAATGGTGACAACTTATTAAAGATTGTTGGTGAAATACCCCAAACTTATAAAACATGTATTAAATATTTAATCATATTAATTAAGGCCTAAACATGCCTTAAAAGTCAACTGAGAACAACAGTGGTCAACATAAAACAAGATGTTGCACCCTTTGACTGTTAAGGGTAAATAAATACCCAAATAAACTTCTTAGGACCTAAAAATTTGTCCTAAGCATATTAACATACTACTAAACATATTATAACCGTTGGACAACACTCCAACACAAAGAAAAAGCATTTACATGCTTCAAGGTCAAAAAGGGCAAAAAGGTGCTCTAGGAAAACCTTAAAAATCAAATGACCTCTAAATAATATAAAATTGAATTACATGATCAAATATCATGTAAGGAACACAACAAGACCGTTGTCAAAGAAAACAGAGCTCAGAAACACCAGGCAACACAAAATGTGCGCTAAAACTCCTTAAAGCACGTTTTTGTGAAATTGTCTTTTAAATTGGTTTTAAATGAGCTAAAAGGTTATAAATACCTTTAAATATGATAAAATATCATATTATATGATATTAGGAATTTAATTTCCAAATTTTACAGATTTTTACAAATTTAATATTAAAATATTAATAAAACCCTGAAGTGGGGCCCGCATGAGTCAAAATGACCAAGTTTGGTCAATGGGCAGTTAATGACCCATTTGCCCTTGTGGAAATCGGCTGGCAAAGGAGGTGGGAAGACAGCATAAGTCTTTGATTGACAATAATGCTACCTAATACAACCAAGAATAGTAAAAAGGTTACTTTTCTTACCTTTTTCAATAATTAAGCTCATTTCCAAGCTTCCCCCTTCCTCTTGTCCGATTCCCTTCATTCCAACCGAGCTCCCTCCCTTCCTTGAAGCTCTCAAGTCTGGTTCTTGAGTTAGGAAGGCAGTCCATACTCTTAAGCTCTTAAGGTAAGCTTTTAATGCCATTTTTAGCCCTTTTTCTTCATCTCTTCACTACCTACACCTAAATTTCGTGGCTCATCTGTTCCTATGGCTTATTCTCAGTGTTCTAAGGTTAGAACAAGAGCTAAACTCGGTTGAGACCAGTAGAGGGACCAAGGTTGTTCAAATCTACATTTTAAGGTAAAAATGTGCTTTAAGCTCATAACTTTTGATTCCCTTCAAGTTCGGCTGTGAAACTTTGGTCATAGCCTTATTTTCTTCTCCTTTTCATGTGGAATCAGTTGGTTAGCCATTTGGAGCAAGGGTGGCCGAGATCCAAAGGAAATACTCTCTTTTAAGGCATTTTTCCAAGGTAAAACCTAATAACAAGGTAGCACTTCGAGATCTAACTATTTCCTATGTCAATGTGGTGGATCTAACACCTTGTGGTGTGTTTGGTTCAGGTCGAAACCACTTAGAACTTCCCTTGCATTTTTAAGGTGATTTTTGCCTTAAATCTTACATTAATTATTCCTTATGGTTAAGCTCAAGCTTGGAGTGTAACCATATCTTGTTTTTGTGTATTAAACATGTCTAAATCAAGTGGTGAATTTTCCTACAAGTGACCGAGCTCATACAAGGAATAATCAAGGTATAAACACCTTAAACTTATGATTTTTATAATTTTTAAGCATATATATATATATATGGCCGAGAGTGAAGTTACACATATAGGTTATATTGACCTAGAAATGGAAAAAAATGACTAAGATAAATTAAGCTAGTCATTTAAGAGATTTAATTAACATAATTGTCAAATTTAAGACATTATGTGGAAGTTTGGTAAATAAATAAAAAATTATATGGTGAGGCCGAAATTGTATATGTATTTTGGGACATTTATGTGTAATTTATTTTGTGAGCAAATGTTTGTAATAAGGCCATGTATTTTAGGCCATTTTATTTATGCATTTACAAGCTTTTAATTAAGTTTAAGTAGTATAAATGCATTACCGAAAATAAATGGGGTATTAGGTGTAATTAAATTAAATTTGGGGGCTTTAGAATAATAAGGTCGAAAATTAGAGTTAAAAAGGAGTTAAAATAAAGTTTATAAGATTTTATAAAGTTTTGGGGTTAAATGGTGATTTCTAGAAAGTTTGGGTGAAAACCGTAATTATAAGGAATTGGTGGTCAAGGAAATATTAAGGTGGTCAACCTTGACCATATGCTAGGTTTTGACCAAATTAGATAAGTTAGATAACTTATTTAAGGTCTTATAATAAGATAAGTATTTAATGGTAATATTTTATAACATATGTGGTAAATATGTTATTACCAAAAATAAAGGGTGTACAATGGTATTTTAAAACACCCATGGGCTATTAGGAATTTTTAGGAATTTAATGGGTTGTTTTTGGAATTAAAATAAACTATATATGTATAATATATAGTTATTATGTCATTATGACACTTTGGAGAAATATAGATGGTGGAATGGTAAAATACCAAGAGTATATGGGTTAATAAGGATATTTATAACCCTTTGGTAAAATTTGGAGATTTTTAGAATTATATAAGAGTATTTGTTGAGATATATGTATAATATATAGTTTTAATGATATTATCAAACTATATGTTATAAATTGGGCCTAATGACAATATAAAATGTATATTGAGGTCTGTTCGGAATTTACAAAAAATAACCATAGGTTATGCTCTTTTATAAGTTAGAAATGTTATATTAAATGGGATATATAACATGGTAAAAGAAAGGGGTGATTTTGTAAATAAAGGAAATTATGGTTTAAGGAAAAGTATAAGGTTTAATATGTGCCTATGAGGCAATACACAATAGTTTTGTATAAAAACTATAGATTATAAGTTAAAGGAAATAAAAATATCATAGCAAATGATATTAGTATTTTGGTATAACATTACATAATGTTATGTGGTCAAAAAGGGAATTTAAATAAATTCAAGGGCTATACCGAAAATATAAAGGTTGGAAAATGAATTTTAGACTACGGTCTACTATGTTGTAAATGTTATGACAATTAAATGGTATTAAGGTGGTTTAGATGGAATTAATATAAGGAAGGGTACTCACATAAAATAGTGTGACAAACTATAAATAAATGGGAGTTATAAACTAAGGTATTTATTGAATAAACCTTAGAAGTTGTAATTATACAACATAAAATGTTACTCATGTTAGGATAATAATCTTATTATAAGTCGTACAATATGATACAACTAATGGGAATAATCATCTAATAAAAGATGATAAAAAGTAACATAAAATATAAGAGTTTATTAAACTCATGGGAATTACCTACGTGGTAAATATATACATACACAAGAATAATGTATATAAGGTGGATATATATATTTGGTTGAAAACCATATGATTTAATGGTGGTGGTTATTTTAAAAAAAATAATAAATATAGTTACGAACTATAAGTTATGAATTTTAGAATGCAATATAATACAAGAATGCATGCATAGGTTACGTACCTAAACTAGAGGTGGATAAGATTAAAAGAAATATAAGGAACTAAACTTAACAGTTGGAATAGTTTTGACGTACGCGTTTTAAGTAACAAAACCGACTGTTTTAGAGAAACCCGTAACAACAACTGTAGAAAACAGAGGTGAACTGTCGGGGTTGCTTATTATTCGGAAATACCGGATGTAGTTAGTCATGGAGACTGACGTATAGTTTTAATACCGTTTAGATTATACTTCTGACAAGGACGCTTGACAAGCTAGCGGACTACACGGAGCATAGGATCTTGAAGATTCATACTCCACCGTAATACAATCAGGGTGAACGGTATGTAAAGGGGTTTGCCGAGTTGACCTAAGGTTGCTCCTTGGGCTCGGATTTGGTTGATATAACTTGTGTGTTATATGTGTGTGGTTACATGTATGGGTTTAAGTGTTGATGCATTAATTATTTATGCACGGGCGTCCTACGGGACTAACACTACGTCGACTATAGATCGACTTATATAAACATACATATGCGTTGTGATGACATGACGGTTACTTGATATAATACCATGATATTAATATTAAGTATATGGTAACCTAAGTAAAACACTTAGGAACGAGTCACGACATTGTCGGTCTCTAGAGCATGGATCTCTAACATAAATATCACCTAGATGACTTCTAGGTATGCGTGACCCATTGGGCCGCTGGTTAATAAATATTCTCCATAAGACTAAGAGCAGATCTTAAACATTATGAGAGAGTGATGGTATGAGATTGAGGTGAGGAATCCCGGTAGTTTACGAACTACTTGGTTGCGCATTTGTGATCACTGAGGGGTTTCCTATTTGGATTCCGCTCCAGGTTATATCCAACGAGCCCAAATAGGTTCGTGGATCAGGTGGCTACGGCCTTTTTATGGACGTCTTACGAGACATAAGTGAGTCAGGGGCCTCCGGACCTCTGGCGAAATGAGCACCTTTGTGTGTACGGGGGACTACTGTCCATGGTGAGGTTATCGGGTTGTCCTAACATGACGCCCTACTGACATTAATTAAACATGGTTGGATGGAGCCTACAAGGCTAAGGTAAATTAACTATGGGAACTGTACGCTACGGCGAATGTACATTGTACATATGGATGGGGCTTGAAAGCCAAACTAAAATAAATTGACAGTGGATGGTGAACACTACGGCGATTGTACATTGTACAAAATATTGTTGTTATTGCTCGATACGTTCGATATACAAATGTTGTTTGAAATATTCTATGAATGTTTGGTTTGGATGGATGATTAATGTTTATGAATATTTGGATGGTTGATTATGTATATTATACATTTATGCTTCAGTTTTGATTATAACTGTAAAAAGGAAAAGCATGAAACCAATCTAATAATAAGATGGTTAAAATGACAAGTGACCATTAGGGTCCAGGCCCGGCATACTCAGCGTCTATCGCTGATACTACACCATTTCAGGTTGTTGATCATTGTCGGAGCTGAAGAGCAGGAACAGGGTAGTTGGAGATGTTGTATGGTAATGAAGATGGTGTATGGTCTTATGGTAAGGTTATGTATTTTTCAGGATTGGGTAGACGCTCACTTGTCAATGTTTATGGTTATGGACTTAGTTTGATGTATAGGAGTTTCTCGTTATCACTGCGGTTAGCAGTTTGTTTATTTTGGAAGTTGGATGTGGTTTGGCTACGTTGCTCGCATGGGCGAGTAATGGCCGGTGACACCCGTGTGAGTTTTGTAATTGTTATTTATTTTTCCGCTGCGAGACGTTTTATTTATTGCTACGTGAGACGTTTTATTTATTGCTACGTGAGGGATTATATCGGGATTATGGAGAGGGGTGTTACAGTTGGCCTGATGCGAATCAAGGTAGCTGCATGTAATATAGCATGCCCCCTCGCAGATACTAGGAGTTTTGATCTCATTAGTAACGGTCTTGCAATTAACTGCAGACGTTTGATCAAAGATTCTGCCAAACCATTTTGGGTATGACATGAGCTACTGGATGTTCAATGGTTATTCCAATGGACATGCAATAGTCATTGAAGGCCTTGGAGGTAAATTCACCAGCATTATCCATGCGTATGGATTTGATTTAATTATCAGGAAAATTGGCTCACAATCGAATTAACTGAGCCAATAATCTTGCAAATGCCATATTACGGGTTGATAATAAGCTAACATGTGACCATTGGTTGATGCATCTATCAAAACTAGAAAAAATATCTAAATGGTCCACATGGTGGATGAATAGTCCACATATTCACCCTGAATCCTTTCGAGAAAAGCAATCGGCTTTATCTCGAGTTTAACTGGTGATGGCCTTATAATTAGTTTTCTTGAGAACAAGCAATACACGGAAAACTATTTAGTTGAAGAACTTTTTTGTTTTCAACATGTGACCACATGAATTTTCCAAATTCTTCGCATCATGATGGGAACCGGGATGGCCTAACCGGTCATGCCACATTTTGAAATTGTCAAAATATTTCATTTTTTCAACAACATGTATTTCTGTTGTATTAATATACGCAGGGTACAAACCCAGAGGAAATAGCAACTAGCTTTCCAACATTTGTCTCTTTCCAGCTATCACTTTTGTGATGCCAATATATCAACATTTCCATCATTTCCCGTCTCAATGTGATACCCATTCCGGCGTATATCAATGAAACTCAACAGGTTCTTGAGATGTGCTGGAAAATAATGCATTTTCAATGCATGTTTTTGTTCCCTTAGGTAGAGTAATAGTTGCTTTTCCAGACCCTTCAACAATACTCGTACTACCTGATATGGTAGTAACCTTTGGCGCATAATTTCGTAAATAAAAAAAGTATTTCTTACTCTTAAGAATTGTGTGCGTTGCAGCACTATCAAAGACATACGTCTTCACCATCCATCAATGAAATTCTTCAATGGTAATTATTATTACAATCTGTCATATAAATAAAATAAACAATTATTAGGAACGATCC
This sequence comes from Limonium bicolor, assembly GCA_023374045.1. Classification (NCBI taxonomy): domain Eukaryota; kingdom Viridiplantae; phylum Streptophyta; class Magnoliopsida; order Caryophyllales; family Plumbaginaceae; genus Limonium; species Limonium bicolor. The sequence goes on along the minus strand of CM041779.1, from coordinate 53,026,264 downwards.
TATAGGTATCGTTTTTATAACATCATTTGAATATCAGAACTGAAAAACTTTCCGGCACGGTGCCTTTTTTTCTATAAATAATACTAAAATTAAATTAACAGGCACATGCCCTATATAGCGATGTAACCATCATAGAGGTCAAAAACTTGACATGAACATACAATTATTATACGATGCCGCTTAATTAGATTTTTTTTGAACCACTACAATCATAAATTTTCACTGGTGCTATACCATCATGATTCTTCATAAAGCATAATACAATGCTCATCCCGTACAAAAAAAAATATATAAATACGGCTGCATATGAATAACCAGGTGTTATACCATCTTTGTGATGAGTGATCTATTAATATCATTTCTTTTCATATTATAATGATTTCTGGCGCAAAGCCAATATCATATTATATCAAAATTAAAGTTTTCAGGTGTGATACCTTTTATAGCATATCAAAATTAAACTTTAAGGCACAATGCCTTTTACATTTTGGTAATGTTGACCATTCTTAAACACTTTTGTCATAAGATAAAACAGATATAGAAACGATATACATGTATCGTTTTCAGAACATCGCTTTTATATAACATCAAAAGCTTCCGGCATAATGCCTTAATGATTTACAAATTAAAATTTAACAGGCGCAATGCCGTATGTAGTGATATAAGCATTATAAATAATAATAAACAAATAAAATTTGAACCATATATCAAAACAAAATAAATAAATAATGTATAATAAATGGAAATATTAAATGACAATAAGATCGGGCACGATGCCTCACGTGATAAAAATATGGCACGATGCCTCACGTGATAAATAAATCTGGCACGATGCCTCACGTGATAAATAAACCTGGCACGATGCCTCACATGATATCTATATCTAGCACAATGTCTCATGTGATTTTAATTTCAGGCACAATGCCTCACACGATACATAATAAAATAAACAGTGAAATAAATAAACAATGAATTAAATAAATGAATAAATAAATAAATATTAAAGAAACTGAATAAATTAAACACTACGAAATGAATGAAATAATTAACAATAAATAGAATCTGGCGTGATGCCTCATGTGATATTTAATATCAGACATAATGCCTCACGTGATATTAATTTCTGGCACCATGCCCGACGTGATATGTATTTCTGGCACGATGCCGCACATGATATTAGTTCCCGGCATAATGCCTCATGCGAAATTAATTTCTAACATAATATCTCATGTGAAATGTATATCTGGCGTGTTGCCTCACATCACAATTATATAATAAAAAATACAAATCATATAATTCAACTAATATAATTGAAATCATAAAATAAAAAAAACGAAAAAACAAATTCACAATAAGAATCATAAATCACGCCCCCACTTCGATTAATCAAGAATTTCATGAAATGTGCTTCATTAATTATGCGTGCTTGGTTTAGATGATCAGACTGTCATCTAACATTGTATCATCACTGAGAAACAGAAAACCAGATTTAAAACGATGGTTGCGCATTAGAGAGAACATATGATTCTGAAGAAAGCATTTTATTTTTTTTAAGGAAAAGTGATGCATATTAATACTAGATTAATAAGCTCACTAACGATGTCATGATAATAAGCGAAAGGTAAGGTCATTGAGAAGTTCCATCGGCACCACCTGCTTCGTCAAATAAAAATAATGTCTTTACAATCAGACAAACAAGCAAAAGAAGAAAGAATCAGATACAGATCTGACAATATAGACATGTCGTCGCCGGCGACTTTTACTCCTCGGAATAATTTGGCATAGACACAAATAGAGAATGAAATTGGAGTAGGTTGTTCACTCGTATAAGTGTTTGGAGAGGAAAATTTTGGGAGAAGGAAAGAATAGAGCAGTGGCTATGGCTTGAGAGGGGAGGAAAATGTTTGAGAAAGAAGATTGAGCGTGTATGTACCTGTTGATGGGAGCCGAACAAAATTTAGAGCCTGCTGATAACGTGTTGTAAATGAGAGAATTTAGAAAGGAGTAAAAGCGGCAGGGTTTTCATTCACATCACAAATGAGTACAATGGTCTCTATTTATAGAGAGAAAGGGATAACCCAAAAGGGGCAATATGGACATTCACTAAATATATATATATATATATATATAACAATATATATTTTTTGATTTGTTAGGAGGTTTCTTAGATCCCAAAATCACTTTACTATATAACAAAATATTGGAAATACAAAATGTCAAAAAACGTGTTAAATAAAGACACTATATTGTTCAACTCATGTCAAATAATGACACTATATTGTTCAACTCGTGTCAAATTAAATCACGAGTTGAGCTAGGTCCTCATTTTATTTGTCACAATTTGAGCAATGTAGTGATTTAATTTGACGAGTTAGGCAATATAATGATTTAATTTGACATGATTTGAGAAACATAGTGTCTTTATTTGACACATTTTTGGGCATGTTAGTAACAAAGAAATGATTGTAGAAACTGTTTCATATATCAATTTTTTTGAAGAAAAATGGGCGCCCCAACACATTGCAATGTATTCCGGATAGTTTGGCAAAAAAATAAAAATTATGCTGCACTTAGTAAAATCACTATTCATCAAGTATAAAATTCTTTAATTAAATCACAAGTGGATGTCAATTAATGAAAAAAAAGTTGCACCCACACTTTGTTACATATTTCCAACGTTAATATGATTTTTTTAAAAAATGTACTGCGGTGATTAGTAATTTTGTACTGCGAATAGCAACCTCCATTTCCAAACACCGAACGCTTAGTTAAATACTACCATTTTTATTGTTGTACAACGAGACATAGTTAATCAATTTGTAACAGGCTACGAGAATTCATCAAGGTTTATAATACAAACAATTATGAAAATAAATTTCAATAAATCAGAACATCAGGTTTCTTCAATACTTAGCATGACATTCACCAAAAATACTATCACATTATAAATATTTATCACAAAACTTCTCGAAAAGATCAACATAAATAATCACTTAGTATACACATCTAAAAATACAAGGGAGCCAGCACATCAATTGTCATATATTTTGTCTAGCTACGAATCTCACATACTTCAATAGTTACCACTTTGTAAAAAGTCTTAATCACAAATCATTTTCCTAACCCATTGATTATATCTCAAGACCTCAAAAGGACCTTTATAAATAAATGACAACCAAATGTTTCATCACTTAGTACACTTCATGCTATTATTTAATATGGTACTGCTAACCAGTTCGTCAACATATAAATGGAACTTAATCAGGGGTTTTGACCTCAATTTCAATTTCAATATTTTACAAAATAATCCCCACTAAATTGTAATACTAGCGTCTATTCAACTTGGCACCTGGATTAACCAACCTATCATCTTAATATAAATTTCCAACATCAAGGAGTTAACAGAACCTAGCTGAAAGACCAACCGACACATTATGTTCATGATACATATAACATTTTACGCTCTACTTTGGTATGAAATGCTACGAAAATACTATCATTTAGAAAGCATGTAACATCCCTAGCCTATCTTAATAGAAAATAATATGTGAGAACTAACCAGCAAGAGTAGTATGATGATCCTAAATTGCATAAATGTCTAAAAACATATTCATATTTTGTCAGCATTGTTCATATCTCCCACCAACATGGTCACTTAACAAGGCCACAACTATTAATATTAAAATAGATACATCTACACATGTATACCCATATAAATACACTAACATTTTACTTTCCACAGCCAAGCATATCGAGATCCACTGCACTTATCACATTTTTTTAACAAATCCCTAACTATAACACTTCGCAACCTCACTACCTATACTCATTTATCAAGCTGATCACAACAATCCCTTCAACTAATACCAAGACTACACTAGTGTTCTAGCCAACAAAATAATTGCCACAACTTATTGTTCAAGAACATATTAAATAAGACGTAAATTGTATATCTTTACTGCAAATATCTACTTAAAAAATATGGTAATAATCTCAAACAACACTTCATGGGCTACATATATAATATTTTTAAGAAACTGGTTAACACTTAACTATTCATTTATTGAAGACTCTTAAGTCCATTTAGACCAATCATAAAAAAAATTAGAAGACAACTTATAAATCCAACCGCCAACAACATAGATGACAATTAAAGTTAACAATTTATCCCTATGTTGTAGCTAATATAATTAACAGGTATTATGACTTGCTATAACCTTAGTTAACCCAACTTGAATTACTACAGTAACTTTGAATAGACAACATTAAATAAAGATGCCAGAATATTTTTACACAAGCTCGTCCCACATAGACAACATATTTACACACAACCATGGTGGCAAAAGTAAAACATTTTTCCCCAGTTTAGTTCAATTCAAAATCGCTATCATTCCAAAATTTCCCTAGGACTTACACCGATAATATACCCATATTTATTTCATTAAATATATCTATATATGTGTATCTATACATATGTATTCTCCCTATCCGGTAGTCTTTGCTAGAGTATATTTATTTATTTATTTATTATTCCCTTACAACCCCATAACAACAATTTAGTATATTTATTGCAACCGATGGTCTGTTATAAGCGACTACTAGAATATATGCATTCACAAACAAGGGAAGAAAACACATCCAGATATTGGACGATATTGTTCGTCTCGCACATTACTTAGAGACTCACTATTCATAACAACCATATACATTTATAATATTGCACACCTTAGTACACGTAGATTTATAAATTCATACATATAACTTATAAGGAAATATTGTATCATGAGGGAGAAGAATAAACTCACCAGAAGATGTCACATAAATCATCCTGGAAAATATTCTCACAACCAATACCTCCAGCCCTTGTTCCAAGCAATGTATTCTCAGCCTTGCCGATAATCATTCTCATACTACATTAAAATCAACTGCTAATAATTCCCGTATAATGTATATATACATAATACCACCCAATATCCATCTCAACACATTCTAGTAAATCACACAATACACAGAAGTATATAACTCACAAACTTCAGTATAAAATAATCAAGCACACATCATAACTCACAATACAATTCCCCCAAAGACAGCTTATTCCAAATTCTAATCTTTTTCAACCAATTATTATATTATTCCAAAAAACATGCTTTGATATCACCTTGTAACATCCTGGATTTTGCCTCTTATGATAGTACACGTTGATAAGAATCTAACGCTGCAAATAGAATTGAAAACGGACTTCAAACGAGTCTTAAAACTTAAATTTAAGCTTTGTCCGAACTTGTGTCCGGACGTTGATGTTTGGAAACAAGTCGAGAGTTAAAACAAATCAAAGAGTATGAGATGTCCGAATATTGGTCCGAACATGTAAGTACAGACATATGCTGAGACTTACAGTTCAGACCCGTCCTCGCATGTTGTCCGAACATGTAAGTTCGGACAAAAGTTCGGACACCATTGAAGTTGCAAAAGTAAAAGACTTTCGGGGCCTGTCCGAACATGGATGTCTAGACGGACGTTAGGATAGGTCCAACTCTGCCAAAAACATTGAAAACATCCTTATGAATTGTACTATAATAATATCATTGTAATTGCAACTGGTGAGGAAAATTTATATGCAAAGGTGTCAAGAGTTTAACATAAAAAACCACAGCGGAAATATAACACAATCCAGAGTGCTACTGCCACACTCAACCGTGAGTGCTGAGGCAATTCCTCTACCAATTAATAGAATATAAGTTCCCGAAAATATTATAACTCAAATGTTGTAACCCAAATGTAGCTCAAATATTACAACTCAAATATGGCGACTTAATCATTTATCAACTCCTAATGCTATGTGATAACGCATCTCTCAGCCCCAACTTCAGTAATCCATACCTGCGATCAGAAAACAATATACAAAACACGAAGGGATCGCGCAAATCAGGGAAACTGAGTAACTTCCGTATCATTATGTAAAATACATTTTGGAATCCTTTTTTTACGATTGAGTAATCAAAACATATAGAACCAATAAATAAACAATCTGAATCCACTTTCCAGCAATAATAACCATTAAAATAGTAGGGGAGCCTTCAACAAAAAATAACCACAAAATAAAACCAAACAGTCACAAACGGACTGAAATACCATTCCAACTCACCCTAAGTCCTTAAGCGTGCACACCCCTATGAAACAGTAGTCCCATAAAGTAGTTCATAGAGCTTAACTGCAGTCATTGTATGTAGCGCAAAAATATATAAATGTAATTTATTCATGGTCATGATCCAGATACTAACATGGTGAGTCAGGGAGCACCAAAAACTCCAACATGGTGAGTCAGGGAGCACCAAGAACCCAAAAGGCAATTAATTTCCAATGAAGAGCTCCCAAAACCAAATCCATTTCCAATTGTCAAATACCACCATTAATTCACAACGCGCAAAATACAATTCCAATCCTCTAATCAAAATCAGGGTTTCCAAAATACCTTTTGATGTATAAGAATTCACATTAATAAAAAAAATCATGAGCACAGAATTTACCTGGAGTCCATGTCCAACTAAGGAGAAACAATCACCAACAACCGATAGCATCCACCATTAATAAACTCGATATCTAGGATTTAATATACACGCTTTCAACAATCCTCCAATAAAAATATAATCGGATTATAACCTTTGTAATCCCAACTAATACTATTATACTTACCCTTCCAAGAATCTAATTGACGCCAGGGAAGGAGCTTGGCGCCAGAGAAGGAGCTTAAAGAAACTTGAAAAAGTAGAGTGTAACACCCCAACTACTAACAACGCACTTAACAACATATCGCAGCGGAATTCAATCACAACATCACTTAACTCTTTGGTGTTACACGCCGTTAGCCACCCACGTGGCTAACAAGGCTAACATACATACATTGTACCGGTCTGATGGACTAAATTCCCGAGCAACTACACATTAATCCCGTTCCATGTTCAACACATTATACACTTACATTACAATTGTACCGAGTAATTACCAACTAACGCCGATACAATTTCGGTCATACTACACCTACAAACAATCCACAATTTTCATGACTACCCACATACAATCAACTACCCCGTCCTACTCTCGAACGGCTTCCAGTTCCTTGTACCTGAAAAGTATGGGAGCCCCCAAAGGGGGTCAGCACCTTTGCTGGTATGGTAATCCCGCAGCCCGCATGCTACCGGGCCACGCACAACTATTTGTCGTCTTAACATGCGGTTGATTTATTTCAAACATGCACAAACTCACACACATATCATGCTTATAAGCAAACATCCATTAATAGAATACAGACACAAGGTTAACCCACTCAACGTAACGACACACTTCACTTTATAACATACACAACCTAATTTCACTCTTCTTAGAGTACATGGACTTCACTTAGGGAATGCCAGGGTGATATAAGCCCGAGCACAACATACATACATTTTCTTTACTTGAGTGGCGGCCTCATATAGGACCGTACACAACATACACAATTTCCCCTAGCTCCAATAGTGATGAGGTAGGTAAGCCTTGGTTAAGCTTGTGGGTGGTTGTAAATCAAGGAGGAAGAACAACCGTAACATAACAAAGAGGGAGTCGAAGCGAACTTAAGCTTCAACACCCTACCAACATTATACATAATTTCCCTCCTAGCCCGATGTGGAGGTCGGGTAGGTAAGCTTTGGCTAAGCTAGTGGGAGGTCGAAATCCAATGAAGGAAAACAACCCTAACATAACAGGATGGAGTTAATTCACATATATATTAACTCCCAAACAATACGCGCGACCGGGATACCCGGATTCCTCTCCATACATAACATATACTTATTAGTTAGAGGTCCCCTTATGGAACTTATCACATACATACATCACATAGTGTTACTAACTCGGTTAGACACTAAGGGAAATCATATCCCATTTCAACAACACGGATAACAGTATCCAACATCAACAACACATTAAACAAGTCACATACATCACGCATTGTCACAACATACAATAACGCCGGATAGCCGTAGTTAGAACGTTCCCGTGGGTTGGGACGTTTTATTCCGAATACCGATCTCTTATGTGAACCTAAGGTCGGTTAACTATTATTTAAACATAATTAAGGTTAAGCGGTATCGGAATTGATTACGCCACAATAATGAATTACTATAAACTCATTTCATGCTTTATCTTGCAAGGTGGCAAACACACAGAAAAACACATTGGCATACAAGCCGGTGTAATCCGGTAGGACACAGGTTGCAAGACAACCATACCTGTCACCGAAGGTTCACTCTAACATCCCATCACACGTTCCTCGAAAACTCTTTGAACAACTGGTAACATTATAACTATCTCCATTAACATCGGGGTAATATAATTATTTAACGACTAGTGCGCCCATAGCAACCCGTTATCCTGTTATACTTAATTTACTCTTGTGATATTAAGTTCACAACTCTCACATCAAACCTAACACTTGTTTACACATCTTAAGGCCTTTACATGTCACCAAAACAAGGCCTAACATCATCCAAAACCATTACTATCCAATCCCCTATCATTAGAAGGCTGAAGCACACAAAATGGAGTTCAAAAGATTATCGGTCATTTTAAAATCAAAATATACATAAACATATGCCAAACATGTCAAAACAGATAGTACTCGAAAAGAGGAATCCAACGCCGCAAACGGCACTCAAAACGGAGTTCAGACGAAAAAGTTATGCAAAAACAAAGGTTGGTCCACATGCGTCCGACCTTGCATGTTCGGACATAAGTCGAGAGTTCTGAAAATTTCCGTCGTATGATGTCCGAACTTCAATGTTCGGACACATGTTAGGACATACCGAAAACTGCAAAATCCATTACGGAAAACAACTAGAACCAAGCCACAAATCCCCACAAAACATACATAACTTATAGTAGCAAAATAGCCCATCGAAAAACACATTTCCACGGGGTTTTAACGCATCATACACACACTAAAATCAACCAAAAACATCACCAAATCAAAGAGTCAAAACACTCATTTTCTACCAAAATTTCGCCATAACCTCCCCATAAACCTTACATGTCCACATCCACCAATTTCATCATTTGAAATCCTAATCTAACCACACCCTTATAAGGGTCCTATCAGCACATAACAATTCCTCAAACTCCATCAACAAACAACATAATCACCATAATCTCCATAATCTCAACAACCACAATATCAAACACAACCCAAAACATTTGGCTTTAAGGCCCTCAATCAACCATTAATTCACAAACCTCTCTAAAATCAATTAAACAATTTCCAACATAGATTTCAATCCACAATTTGGGTTCATTAATTTGTTTACCCATCCCAAACACTTAAACAATTATAACAAGGTTTAAGGTGGATTCCTTACCTTAATTTCACAAGTTTCCTTAATTCTCCTCTTGCTCCATATTTCTCCAAAATCGTTAAGAGGGCATGGAGTTTCCAAACTCCATCCCAACATTCAAGAACACAAAACACACTCAATTAATTATCTAAACCCTTGGAATATTTCAATTCAATCAAAGGGCTAGAACACAAGGTTAGGGTTTACCTTTGTGAAGCTTTCAAGAGGGATTTTCACCCTTGAATCAAGAGGGGAACTTCTCCACCATTGAAGGATCAATTTGGAGCTCAAGAACAAGGAGAAAAACAAGGTATCAAAAATGGTGAAAAATTGATTACACCATGAGATGAAGGAAAAATGACCTTTTCTTGGAAATTTTTACCTTAGAAGAAAGAGGAGACTCCTAGCTCCACAATGATGCCATTTTCTCTTCAAATGGGAAAAACCCATGGAGATGAAACTCATCCTTTTGAAATTCCGAGAAGAGGGAAAGGTAGAGGAGGATGAGGAGAGTTCAAATATGTAATTTGTTTTGTATTTGGAGCTTGGAGTTGGCTAGAGCATGAGGAGGAAGATGAGAAGGCCATTGGAGCTTGGTGGAGAGCTCCAAAATCGCAGCATGGGGGAAGGGAGGAGGATGAGTACGATGGAAAAGAAGAGGGAGGAGAGAGAATAGAGAAATAAGTAAAATAAGGAGGAAAGAGAAGATAAAGTATTTTATTTTTTTTAACTTTTCTTCTTCTCTCTTTCTTTCTATTTTATTGTGTGTGAGGGGGAGGCTTTTGACTAGTCAAAACCGGCCCTCTTAATATATACCAGCTGGAGCGTTTTTCGTCTTTTACTGAAAACGCTCGTTATTTACCCGGTTTTAGCACTATTCACTAACCGGGTCCGTCTTCCGGAATTTCTCGTTTATTTATTTTAATGGTTATTATACTCCCATTAATGTTTATTTATAGTTACATAATCAACTATTATTTTTACGGGTCATTTAAACTGTTTAAAGTCACGTTTTCGGGTTTTCTCGAAAAACGCGCTCTAAGACTCCGTTAGCGTTTAAACGCATTGTTTGGATCCGTTTCCTTCCGGGATTTTTCCCACACGTTCTAATGTGTAATTAAGGTATAAAAATATATTATAGCCCTAATGAAGGTTATGTACCTCTAAATAATTAAATACGTATTTTCACGTTTTGTGATTTTTACGCATTTCCTTTTTCTTTTTGGTTTTCATTTCTTCACCAATGATCTTAAGGACTTAATTAGCCTTAGAAAATTATAATTACATAATTAATTAACGCATTAAGGTTTGGGGTATTTCATAGAGAAAGGACTAGAGTTTTTTTATTAGGGAAGATGAACGTGAATATTGATGAAGGAATAAGAGAAAAAAGGTGGGTATTTATAGGAATAAATCGTGAGTGAGAGGGGAAATAAAAATATATTTGATAATCAATAAATAAGTTAAGTAGAGAAAAATGGGGATGAGGATAAGTATAAACTTATTAATTAAATGAAAAGAAGAAGATAAGTATGAATAAATAAATAAGATAAAAGAAGAAGATAAGTATGAATTATTTAATTAAATAAAAGTAGAAGATATTGTTAGCAGATAAAGATGAATGATTGGTAAATAAGGGATGAGTAGTTAATGACAAGGTAAAATGATTTAATGGTTACGAATAAAATAATTAATCGAAAGATAAGGAATAAGATAGTTAATTAATTACTAATAAATAAGATCAATGTTATTATCTATGGAAGGAGATAAGAATAATTATAAAAGTAAATCAAATAATAAATTAATAAGGATAAAGATGGATGTATTTATCAAAGAGATATAAGGGTATAATTACTTTAGACAAAAGGAAATAAAATAGGATTGAATAATTGATTTAAGAGAAGGTAAGGATGAACGTTGCTTCTACGGCTGAAGATGAGAATAAATATAATAATATCAATAGCTTCCCTGGTCCGTTACTAACCACTTACTCCGGATAACTGTTGGGCAAAACAGTGGTGAAACTAGATTGCTAACTATGGGCAGTGAACCCAATCATTGTAGTACAACAAGGTCGTATCCACAGGGACTTCGTAACTGTCTAGCTAATTATAAGCTTAGTAAATGTGCAAGAGGATATATACAAAAGTGCATAAATGTAAATTAGGGGTTTTGGGTTTTTGGGTTGTAATTGGAGAAATAAAGAAAGCAATAAACACTAAACTAACTATCTAGGATAGGTGTAGCCCGGGATGGATATTTGCACCCGTCCTCCCCTTACTACCGATTGTCGAACCTCGAACTCATAGCTAAACCATGGGAACGCTTAATTAATTAGCAACCTAATCTAGGCCTACTAATCCTAACCAATTTAATCGAGACTTCTCATTATGCTAAGCCCCGGGTCAATAGATAGCACTAAGCTCAAGTTCCACTAAGGTTGCAATGTAGTCTAATCTCAAAATCATCGAAATCAGAGTACACCGTTTTAGTCTCTAACAGTTTAGGTTTCTATCTCTGAATAACATTTTGAGAATCCCACAATAATGCTAAACTAATCGGTAGGCCAAACCAACCAATTTAACACATAGAAGACAAATTGAGAAAAACCCTTAACAAATCCCCAAATCATGAGCAACAAGTTTAGAAGTCATAAACACTCAATAATCATCTTCATTAAGCTCAAAGACTAAAATAAAGCACAAACACAAGCTCAAGATTCAACAATAGAGTTTTAGGGGATTTGGGACAAAATCCCAATCCCTAGCTACAAATGATTCTACACAGCCATAGGAGAGAAAATAAAAGAGCAAGGGATAGAAATAGCCATTAATGGAGCTTGGAAGGAGGTGAGCTTCTCTTCTCTTCTCCTCCCTTCTCTTCTCTTCTTCTTCTTCTCTTCTCCTCTTCTTTTCTCCCTTAGAATCGCCCTTCTCTCTGTTTTTGGGGCGGAACTCGACTGAATGAAGAATGGGGAAGTTTTCCCCAAAATTCCCCGTTTTAAAACGCAGATCTGGGCTAATTTTCGACCCGACCGACCTTGCGACCGGACTTGCAAGGTCGGTCGGAGTCAGTAGCGATTTTCGGGCGCGTTTTTAAGTTCGACCGAACTTGCAAGGTCGGTCCTAAGGTCGGTCGATTCCAGTAGCTGCAACAACGCAAATCTGGGCAAAATTTCGACCCGACCGACCTTGCGACGGACTGCAAGTCGGTCGGAGTCAGTATAACTTCAAAACGCTGTATCTTCTTCGTTTAACTCCGATTTTGGATCCGTTTGCGCCCACGCGTTCCTCTCTTCGTCTACTTTACTCCTAGCTATGTTACTCCTCTGTTTAAACAATAAATGTGTAAAACACCAATGAAACACAAAACTAGAGGAAACAAGCTAGAGTGGAGAAATGAGCATGAAAAGTGTTGATTAAACATATGAATACACCCCTAAAACATGCTCATTTGGACACTCATCAATAACCCAATAACAACTATTATAAAATTAACCCAATCGTATTGGTTAAATAATATAAATTTCTTAACTCAAAAATACGGGGTATTTCACTCTCCATGTTCAGATATTGTAAACAAATAGGAGGAAGGCTAGCCAAGAGATGGCAACTTCTCTTGCTATCTAAAGCAAGCTTTGCTAGACTATCAGCCAGCCGGTTTTTGTCTCTACGAATATTCCTAAGTTGACAACTGCTAAATTTACTGACCAACATAGAGCTAGCCCTTCCCAGGTTCGCCAGTGGGTGTGACCTATTTCTTGAGTCAACACCAACCTCACGGCTTCCACACAATTGGATTCCATAAAGACATTTTGAATGTTCTTGGACAGCGCCAGAGAGAGGCTATCATAGACTCCCCAAAGCTCAGCCTCAAAACCACTCACGTTACCCATCTGGTGTAAAAACCCCAAGATCAAAGCTTCAGAAGAATCTTTACATACACCACCAGCAACAACCTTACCATCAGCCGCTTGGATGAATCACAATTCATCTTCATGAAATCAGCAGGAGGTGGACTCCAGCCTTCTACTGTTGATGGAGTTTCACGCAAACCACTTGACAGAGGTGAAGGGCAGCTGGTGGAAAGAAACCTCCGCAACTAAAGAGCCAATAAACTAAGAGGTAAGTAGCATCCATTAATATCATTGTGGATTTTAGAATTTCACCAAAACCATAGTGAATGACAAGTAATTGCAAACACCTGCGGCCAGCTAGCCTCAGCAAAGAAATTAGATTGGTAAGTACTCCTTAAGTTCACGTCAAACCATTCTCCAAAGGGGATATTCATCAGACTACCGGGGTATAAATTCCCACCCCAAGACCCAAGAGATCTTCATACCCTTCTACTAACAACACAATTCCTTAACACATGCTCGGTGTCTTCCCTTTCTCCACATGCACTACATAGGTTATTCGCAATTAGATTCCAGACATAAAGAAAGTCTTTTGTCAACAGTCTCTGGTGTGCAGCAACCAGAAAAAATTTTAATCTTTTTCAGGACTCTTTGTTTCCAAATCCTCCTCAAAAGTCCACCAGCGGGCTCTTTACACCCGCAATTCTATGATAAGCAGACGGGATTGTCAGAGGACCAGCCTTGTTATCCATCCAACAGATAGAATCCTCAATGCTAGAATAAAAAATAGCTTTACTAGCCAACATATTCAGAAACCGAGAGGGAAGAAGATTTGACAACAAGTCCTAGTTCCAACCCTGCCCTGGAATCCAAAACTAAGAGACTGTACTAGAAGTATCAAAACTAGCCCCTGGACGGGTGGACTAAGAAAGAGGAATAGAGTCAAACCAAATATCAGACCAAAACCTGATAGTTTTCCCGTCACCTAGTCGCCGTCTAGATCCCAATTAAATGATCCCCTTGCAATCGAAAATATTTTTCCACGTCCCAGAAGCACTTCTACAATCAGGTGTGCGATATTTACTCAGAAGAACTTTAGCCCACCAGCTATCTGGATTAGATAAAAGTCTTCAACTTAATTTTGATTGGCATGCTTTATTCATATATCAAGCTTTCTCAGACCAAGACCTCCCAAGTCTTTTGGTTTACAAATTGTTTCCCAGGAGACTGTGTGTATTTTCCTTTCGTCTTCTCTATGCCCCCAAAGAAAGCTTCTACTCATCTTTTCCAGCGAGTGATAAACACTTAGGGGGATTTTATGAGACATCATATGGAAGATCGGAATTGAAGCTATAACAGATTTAGTCAAAGTAAGGCACCCCGTAAAAGATAGAGACCTAGCTTTCCAACCAGAGATCCTTTTCCTGGTCTTATCTACCAAGTCCTTAAAAGTAATAGAGGAAGAATCATGAAACAGATTGATACCCAGATACTTCCCAAAATTATCCGCCACTGGTATCCCAACAGTAGTGCTGATCTCAACTTTCTTTTCTGGACTTACATTCTTTGAAAATAGAATCCTGGATTTCACAAGGCTAACCCTCTCACCAGAAACCTCACAAAAGACATCTAAAGCATGCTTCATGGTGCGAATGTTATCCTTTGTAGCAGTCCTCATAAGAATTAGGTCGTCCGCGAAAAACATATGAAATAAAAGTGGACCCCTATGACTGATCTTAATTGGTTTCCACTGTTTACTCTGGACCAAGATCTCAATTAGATGAGAGAGCTTTCCATACATAAAACAAAAAGGTATGAAGACAAGGGATCACCTTACACTAGTAGAAAAAAGATTTTAAATGACGCACTTTAAACCACGGTTATTCTCGTAACCGTCATTTTAAAACTTTATACCACGGTTATTTTCATAACCGTCACAAAAAGTGTCGGCGGGAGATTTTATACCACGGTTTCGTGCAGAACCGTCGTATATAGCTTGACGTGTTTTATTATATACCACAGTTCTGACGGAACCGTCATATATAGTTTGACGTGTTTTATTATATACCACGGTTATAGGTCGAACCGTCATATATACTTTGACGCGTTGCATTTTAAACCACGGTTTTGTGACAACCGTCATTTTTAGTCATGGTCAAACAACTTTAAATGACGGTTTCTTGGTAGAAACCGTGGTATATAGTCTAAGCGGGAATTCAAATTTTCCGCAAAAATTAACGCGGCTTTCTCCTTCTCCTATTAGATATATTGCTCTCACTTTTTACAACCAAACACTGTCGAACAAATCGAACATGCTCTCAACTCTTCTTCCCTTCAACTTCGCATTTTTTTTGCATGCGCAACCCACCGGCGAACATGGAACCTGTGCGCCTCTTCTTCAACTTCGCAACCCATCGGCGAACTGGAAAACAAGGAACACATGCGCCTCTTCTTCATGCTTTGCGCCTCTCTTCACGGTAATTTTTGCGAACAAGGAACAAATGCTCTGCGCCTCTTCTTCATGCTCTGCGCCTCTTCTTCACGGTAATTTTTGCGAACAAGGAACACATGCTCTGCGCCTTTCTTCATCTTCACTGTAATTTTTGCAACCCTAACCGGCGAACACACAGTAATTTGTAGCCCACCGACGAACACGGTAATTTTGCAACCCACCGACGAACAAGGAATACAACATTCACTCATTTTTTTTGCACCCTAATTCGCATACAAGGAACATACATGTTCTGATTCTGCAGTGTTTGAGCTCTGTTGAGATTAGTTTGAAGGCGCGCTAAATCGCCGCGATTTTAGAAAAAAAAAAACTATAAACCACGGTTTTATGAATACCGTGGTTTATTTGTTGATTTATAAATTAAATACCACGGTTCTACAAATAACCGTCATAATACTCACTTTATACCACGGTTCGGGCTTTTAACCGTGGTATAAAGTCAATGATCTCACGGGAGAAAAAGGGTCTTAAACGACGGTCCAAAGGAACCGTGGTTTATAACCTCCCTTTTAAACGACGGTTTTTGAACCGTGGTATATAGTTGTTAGCTATATGCGACGCCGGTATAAACCACGGTTTCTAACCGTGGTATATAGGCAAAATAACCGTCATTAAAAACATTTTTTCCACTAGGGTTACCTCAGCCCTTTAGTTGGAGAAAAAGATTCAGATTGACATCCATTCCAAATAATCCGCATATTTACTGACTCCACACAGGACATAATGAGATCAGTAAGGCCACAGGGAAGTTTGAGACAATTGAGGGTATCCCGAATGAAGTTCTAAGAAAGTTTATCATAAGTCTTCTCAAGATCAATCTTAACCACAGCCCACCCATGCTTACTCTTAGTTCTTCTCATCAAATGCAAGACCTCCTACATGACCACGTGGTTGTCTTGAATGTGTCTACCATGAACAAAACTACACTGCAGGGGAGAGACCACATCGGCGAGAAACTCTCTGAGTCTATTGGCTAAGATTTTAATAACAATCTTATAAGACACATTGCAAAGAGAAATGGGTCTAAATTGCTTAATGGATGTAGGAGAAGACACATAATCAAACTAACCAATGTAGCATTCAAGATCAGATCTACCTTAGCAAAGGAAAAAATTCCCTTGACCAAATCATACACATTCCCTTTAACTAAACTCCAATGATTCTTGAAAAACCAAGCATGGAATCCGTCCGGACCAGGGGCCTTCAACGGGGTCATATACTTGACAACATTATCAATCTCCAATGTGTAGCAAAGAGGCACTAGCCCTCAGCTTCTCCTCACTTAGAGGGGGGAATACGTGAGCCATTTGATATTGAACGTTAGGAGGATCTTGCCGGCACAAAGTAGAAAAGAACTTTACTACCAGCTGCATCAGATTCACATCCCCTTCTATCCAATTGCCATCGTTGTCATGAAGGCCTAGAATTTTAGCCTTTGCCCTTCTAAGCATAGTTTTTCTATGAAAGTAGCTAGTATTCCTATCTCCAAATTGAAGCCATTTATCCCTGGACTTCTGAAAACTAAAAATCTCCTCCCGAATCATCATGGTTTCAAGATCACCCGTAATTCTCTTCTCAATATTTATGAGAAAGGGACTCTGCTTGTTTTCCAAAGATTTCTGAATTCCAGTGAGCCGAGTCACAAGACATTTTTTAATTCTAAAAATATTACCAAAATTCATTATGTTCCACAGAGACAGAGCATCTTGCACTGCTCCAGATTTTGAGAGAGGCTGCTCCCAGGGATCTAATTGGTAGAGACAGTCTGGTCGTAATTTGGGTGTGTGGCCCAGACAACTTGAAATTTAAAAGGTTTAGTTCCCGGATCCATCGATACACTCCTCTGGTAGACAACCAAAATTGGAGAATGATCCGAGCTTAACCGGGGCAGGATCCAGACCCAACTGTGAGGAAAAGTATCGAACTAGTTACAAGATACAAGGGACCTGTCCAACTTGACGAAGATCAAACCATTAGACCAGGTGAAGCAATTTCCTTTCGTAGGAAGATCCATCAGACAGTTACATTGAACCCAATCAATCATAGCTTTACTGCCCCTGTTAAGAGTCCTAACACCCCCTCTCTTTCCTTCCAGGGAAAGGATAGAGTTGAAATCCCCAGTAATGATCCAAGGTTCACCATTTTTAGGGTGCAGTGAAGAGAGAGTTTGCCACAGGTTAACTCTTTCAGAATCAAATGGTTTAGCATACACTGTGCTCAAACAGAAAGTCACAGACCCAACTGAAACCCGAGAATGAATATATTGGTCATCATGAGATAGAATGTAGATATCACATAGGTTGTTCCAAAACAGCCAAAGTTTCCCACTAAAACCATGGGCGTCAACCCGAAACTGGTTATCAAACCTGATTTTCACACAGATACCATCAACAATTGAACCACTCACTCTCGGCTCACATAGAAATAGCAACAAAGGGCGATGAGCAAGAATCAAATTTTTGATAGAGGGGATGAAGCTCCTTTTGGCTGCTCCTCACACATTCCAGGATAAAATTCTGGTGCTGAAATCCATTAAAAAACCAAAAAGTAAGTCCAAAACAGAGAGGTCACAAGCCTCTATCTTCACATGACAGATCCCCCCATCGGATTCACATATCACTCTAAGGGGGTAAGCATCCCTGTCCCACTTGGGGAGACTTATCCCGTCGATTTATGCCATCCTGCTCACCATCCCTACCTAGATTAGGAGAATCTCGCATCCGACCCTTGCTATTAGAAAAGCGTCGTGACTGGTCCTCTTTTCTCCTGGACTCCACAGACATACTCGATTGGAGATACCCACTGCCCAAGCAATTGTCCTGAGAAGACTGGGCTATCTGACAATTTGCATCAGGACCTTCTATTATGACTTTAGTATATCATCGTATACATGTAAAATAATCTTTTTTTAAGATGTCAAAAGATATTTATGTCTGGTCTTGTTTTGAAGAGCTTAAATTTAGATGAACAGTGATATAATTTTTTTATTTTGGACTTATGTATTACAAGTTATACCATTTAAAGTTAGTATAGTAATAAAGACAACCCAATCAATAAAACAGTCCAGTCAGCACCTGATTGGAACTTTCAAATCACTGTCGCACTCCTAACTCGGTATGACTGTCGCACTCCTAACTTGGTATGGTTGGCCTGTATAATCGAATTTGCGTTAGATAAACGACCGCCTTTCCGACATTGAAATACCTCTTTAGTAATTAATACACATCAGTTACATAAAATATAGAAATTAACTACACATATCATGTATTATTAAATAAAGATTATTAACCAAAGTATATAATCCTACCAATTTACATTAACTAATTTTAAGAATTATAAGAGAAAAGTTACCTACGAGATATCGACAAGCAGTAGGTAGACGCTGCGGGACGCCCACACCCAAGAGTGTACAGTTTGTCTATTTGGCAGTCCAGTCAGCAGGTGATTGGATTGTTTGTTGACTGGGCTGTCTTTTATTATTAACTTCAATTGGTTGTAACTTTTAAAATATAAGTCCAAAATAAAAAAAATATATATCATTATTCATCTAAATTCAAGCTCTTCAAAACAAGACCAGACCTGGATATTTTTGACAATTTTAAATTTTATATTATTTATATGCATATATATATATATATATCAATGAGACTTATGATTCATAACATCATCTTAGTGTATCATAATATCACTTTTAATGAATCATAATATCAAAATTAATGAATCATATCTTCATATCAGTGTATCATCGCAAATATATATAATAAAAAAAAATTACACAATAATAAACACAAAATAATATTTGATATTTACGAAAAATACGTGATTCACCATATAAGGTTTAAAATACATCATACAACAATAATATACACTACAAACAATAATGATTTTTATCGGTTCCGAAGTTTATTATCTAATTCACCATTTATTAGTTAATGAATCATAATATCAATTTTATGAGTCATAATATTAAAATTAGTGAATCAATATCTTCATTTTATTGTATCATAGTAAACATATAAAAATAAAAATTTTAACAAAATATAATACAAAACAATATATGGTATGTATAAAAAATACATGATTCATAATATAAGGTTTAAAATACACCATACAACAATAATAATACACTAAAAATAATAATGATTTTTTATCGGTTCCGGAGTTTGTTATCTAATTCACCACTTATTAGTTATTGAATCATGACACCAATTTCAATGAATGAATATCAAGTTTAATGAATCATAACATCATTTTAGTGAATCATCAATCACAATAAAAAGAATTTTTCTAAATAATAATACAACACAAAAAAAAAATTGATACATAAAAAATTACATGATTCACCATATAAGGTTTAAAATACACCATACCAATAATAAACACTAAAATACACTACAACAATAATGAGTTTTATTGGGTTCGAAATTTGTAATCTAATTCACTACTTATTGGTTAATGAATCATATATCAAAACTAATGAATCATATATGATTTTAGGTTCATCATACACATGTAAAATAAGTTTTTTTCAAAGTTGTTAAAACATATCCATGACTGGTTTTGTTGAAGAACTTGAATTTAGATGAACAATGATATAATTTTTTTTTATTTGGACTTATATATTAAAAGTTATAAGTATTTAAAGTTAATATAATAAAAAAGTATCCCAGTCAGCAAAACAGCCCAGTCAGTTAGATTGCCATATCACATGGTTCGCACGGTATAAGGCACGGCTGTTCCGTACATACTAATTTGCCATCGACAAGACGTGATTAGTGAAAAACGAGATAATTGGTTGGTGAGTTATCATTGTCAAAATTCGACGGCCAACAGATGTGTTTATGAACGTAAAAAAAAAAACAGATTGAAAATTGAGTTAACCCGCACAAGCAAAGAAAGCATTTTTTTGGTGTAAAATAAAGTATATTCTCCTGATGCATAACTGTGATCTTCCTCTCCCGAGTTTTGCCCTGTAGTCTATTTTCTACCCTGCCTTCGTCTATTCGAGTTCTGTGCCCACACATTTCACATACTCTTTCCTTTCCGTAGAGGCTCGAAAGAACGCACAGAAGAGTTCCTGCCATACGAGCGACCTCCTTTCCCCTGCTTTCCAATAGTCGAGAACTTCCCTGCTTCAATTTGTCTAGCCATGGCGACTCCAGATATCTTCACCACCGACGAAGATCGTCGTCTCTACGCCTCCATCTTTGATTCGCCTAACGGTTATCTGATTTCCGCAATCTCTCACTTCCTTGTTTGTGAATTTGTTTCTAGTTTAATAGCACAACGTACGATTTGTAAACAGTTATGGCCTTGTTTCCTTCCCCCTTATCCATGTGGGCTCTGCAGGAGAAGGCATCAAATCTCGTGCTTCGTTGATTGAAAAGAAGATTGAATACCTTGAGGGATTGACTTCAACGGTAAGCATCTTGGCATTGTGGCGATTCTGTGTTGGACTTTGGGTTTACAACCATTTCCTTCTTAATCGTCTTTCAATGGAACGATTACACTTGCTAGGTTTCTGTGGGTTGTTTTTAGGGTTGCAATTTGAGGGAATTTGAGTCTTGGAGCATGGTATTATCAAATATGAGTCAGTCAGCATATGACTTGAATTACAGTTGTTTAAAATGAATTGTTTTGAGAATAGTTAATCAGTTTCAACTTTTTCTCCAGATCATAGTTTAATTTGAAGATGTAATATTTCTGAACTCAGTTATTAATTGAAGATGATTTAAATTAATATTTACAATATAGCAAATATGCTTTCTTGTGTTTACTTGTGTTTACTTAAGGTTGTTATCTATTATTAATTCTAGGTTTAGTAAGATGGGGAGATTAATACATACAAAAGGTGTAAGTATTCCTATCGCGTTTAAAAGAATGGATTGTGTACGAGGTTTATATTTGCTTCCTACCTTGCTGAACCTGGTTTACTATATGCTCCCGCATTTTCATGTAATTATGTTGTCATTTGTGCCCCTCTTTGATTTTAATGACCATATTGTAGAATCTTTTTGTTTAGATATTAACATATACAATCAACTTTACGAGAACTTCCCATCCAAGCTGTGCTTCTTTGCTGCTTGGTTGCTATATGAATTCAGCGAAATTGTATGTTAAAGATGCTAACCTATCTTGAATTAAGAAATGTCCAGGGAAATCTGTTTTTTTTTTCTTTTTGGTTTACTTTGTCGATAGAATTCTTTGATTAGACCATTCATACATGTTTTGTTGTGCTATTATTACTGCTGTTCTTATGCTTATAGTTAGGTGATACATAGAATTGCTATTTCGGTCATAATCGATATTCTCTGTGAATGACTGCATTTATTACAGGTCAGTAATAGGAGAACACGGAGGCTGTTGAATGATCGCCTACTTATGGAACTTGTTCCCCGATTAAGTGCGGATGAAATCAGGGGTTTATTTGCTCCACCTCCTTGGGGTAATACCTTATGTTCTGTAAGACATTTTACAACTTTTTGAGTGGTTGTGCTCTGAATTCATTAGTGTCTGCAGTATCTGATACTTAGGTGCTTGTTGGTTGAAACTTATTTGTTTGGGAAATTATGGATGGCACGTGGAATCTAGATGGTTTTATATCTTCATATGAAATTGTATGCACTATGTGTTATCATTGTTGTTGTCTTCGGAACACTAGGGGTTTCATTTACTATATTCCTGCAAGTATTAACTCCGTAGTGGTTGCCTATCTTTCTAGCTTTCTGGTTCCAGTGGTTTGTCTGAGCAGTACATGGAGGAAGGAATTTTTCCTCTGCTACTTTTGAAAGCCCTAATCAATGACAATGCAATGTTATGGTTAATATAAGATTTATTTTGCAGGTGACAATGTTCCAGTATCACCATTTTGCTTGACAGATTCTGGGGAGTGGGACAAATTTAGGCACATAGACATGGATAAAGAGGTCTTCTACTTTTCATTTCCACTAAACAACGTTTCATCCTTTTTCACTTCTCATCTCTTGCAATATCAAAAGAAATAAATGAAAAACGTGTAGTTGATTATGTTCATCTTGTTGTCCCGCTGGGCTAGTGGTCTACGCAAATATCATGTTTGTTCTTGATGTGAGTTATTGTGTTTGTTGCCTAC
>CM041779.1:52331650-52386156 GCA_023374045.1 Limonium bicolor | reverse complement strand
TTCTCTTTCCTCCCTCTCTCTCCTCGTGTGTACATGTTAACAAATTTCTCTTTTTTCTTTTTTCTTTAATACAGTGTTGACATGTGGCAAACTGAAAAAGACAAATATACTATCTCCATATTAGAACTTGACTCCTTCGCCAGATTCGAAATTAGGCTTCAAAAAGATGTTGAACCTCATATACTAGGTAATATAATATATATTTAATTTAATTTTAAATAATAGATATTTATTTTATTTAAAATATATATTTTTTCTAATTAAATTATGTGTAATATATTTATGTTTTATATATTTAATAATAATATTAAAAAATAAAATATGGAGATTAGGTGGGCCGGTCACGGGTAAACCTACAAAATCCGGGACTATCACGGACATGTACACAAACCGGGCGCGTCAGCCCAAATGACTCTAGTGTGAGAATTCCGCGACGTGGAGACCTTGAGCGGATTAGTGGTCGGTTCGGTTGATTTTCCAGGAATAAATGAATCGGTTTTTTTATTATTACTAGTATTACATTTTGGTGTGACTCGTGTGAGGTGTGCGAAAACGAATGAATGGTGTGTGAGGCAGTGATTTTTGATGCTTGACGAAGGAGGAGGTCAGGTGATGCACGTGGGATGTTTGAGCGGCGTGTGGTGGTGTGGTAATCGGGTCGCATAACAGGGGATTGAAGATGTCTGATGCTCTGCTCTTGTGGTGGTAAGTGGTTGCGGTGTTTGAAGGCGGTCACGAGTTTCCCTTGATAACTTTGATGATGTCAACAAGTATGTTGTTGAGGATCGGCGTTGTGGTCTGCTATGATGCACCAGGACGTTCATTTGGGAGACGTCCCCGGTACAGCCAAATGCCAAAAATGCTGCGCGATGTCAATGCCGTCTTTTATAAAAAGTTTGTAATAATCAGGGGCCACGAAGGGCATACGCGGGAGAGAAGAACTGTTTTTTTTCTTTTTTAAAAAAAAACTAAACCCAAGGAGATTTACTATTTCTAATAAATATGTAATTGAACCCAATAAAACCGATAATTATTACTTTAATTCAAAACCGAAATCAGGAATAAATGTAATATTTAAAATTAAATGGTTAGAAGAATTTAAACAGTTATTATCATTTGATGATCCAGAATTAGAGAGAATGTATTTTTATCTGAACAACATATTACCCGTATAGATTGATAATTGTTTTTATTTTTCGTACTTTTGTACTCGTTCTTTTTTAAATAACTTTATTATCCATAATGTTGATATTTAATTGTAAAACTTATTTTAGTTGTATTTAATATATATATATATTTCTCTTGTCGTCCCCGTGTTTTTAAAAATTTTAATAATTGTAGTTTTCCTGTAAACCTAGGTGGTGGGACAGGATAATTAATTGTATGGGAGGCCGGGTCTCTTTTTTTCAAAATTTTTACAAAATATCATTGAGTTGTTGCTTAATTCTTCATATACTATTGTGTTTTAAAATCACACAGGATAGCATTGAGATTTAACTAATTTCATTACAATCTGTCTCATATTCCGTTAACTACTTTTTTAATAACGCTGAAAAAGTCTAAAATACCTTGGTTATAGTTAACCACTCGAGATACTTATGAAATTTATCGATATGAAAGATCTTTACCAGGTGATTTCCTAATAACATGGGTTGAAATACCCCGAACTTAAATATAGGGATTAAAATTTCTCTAATACGTATTTAAGGGCCTAATGGTACCTAATTAATACTAGTAAGGAAAAATAAATCCAAAAGAATAAATAAACCTCTTAAAAAGCGGAAAACGGCTAAATAAGCGTTAAATACCATAGGAGGTATGAGACCTCGGTTAGAGTATTATATGGATTCTAAAGGTTTAATAAGACCTAAATAATATATGGGAACAACTCCCGAAAAAAACAGATCCAAATAATGTATTAAACGCTAATAGAGCTTTAACGCACGTTTTTCGAGAAACCCGAAGACGTGATTTTAAGTGGTCAAACGAACCCGTAAAAATTATAAGTCATTAAATAAATATTATTAAGCATTTATGAAAGCTTAATAACCAAATAAAAATAAAGAAACGAGGAAATTCCGGAAAACGGCCCGGTTAGTGAACAGTACCTAAACCGGGTAAAATAACGAGCGTTTTCTGTAAAAGACGAAAAACGCTCCAGCTAGTATAACTGTAGGGGGCCGGTTTTTATCAGTCAAATAACTCCCTCACACACACATGTAACTAGCTAACTAAATAAGAGAGCCAAAAAGCAAAAAGCATCCCTCTCACCTCACTCTCACATTTTCACTCACCTCTCTCTTTCCTCTTCCCCTCCTCCATCGTACTCTCCCTCTTCCTCCTCCCTTGGGCTGCGATTTTGGAGCTCCCCACAACAACCAGGCTACTCCATCTTCTTCCTCATGCTCCATCCTCATGTAAGCTCCAAATCGAAAACAAATTACATATTTGAACTCCCCTCTCATCCTCTATCATTCCCTCTTTTCAAAATTCGAAAAGGATGAATTTCATCCCCATGGGTTTTCCCCATTTGAAGAGAAAAGCACACCATTATGGAGCTTGGAGTCTCCTCTTTCCAACAAGGTAAAAGTCTAATGAAAAACTCATGTTTTCTCCACCTTACTCCATAACCGATTTTGCCTCTTTGTAATGACGTGTTTTCTCTCTCTCCTTTGAGCATAATATCAACCTAGCAATGGTGGTGGATTCACCTTCTTGAACCAAGGGCTAAAACCCCTTCTAAAACTCTCCAATGGTAAACCCTAGAAATTTCTTTCAACACTTCAATGAATTGGCATTAATTTAAGGGTTAGTATATTAATTGTAGTGTTTTGTGTTCATTGGGTGATGGGAATGGAGTTGGCAACTCCATTCCCCACGTGGCCGATTTGGGCAAGAAGGAAGAAGGAGGAGAAATGAGAAAGAAAGAAGGAATTAAAAGCTCAAGGTAAGAGCCCCTTCCTAATGTTAAGTTCCCAATTGCATTAGAGTAATGGGAATGTGGAACTAATTAAGGAACCCAAAATAATGTATTAGTAATGTCATTTTGGAAGTTTGAGTATTTGTGGATTAGTATGTGGATTGTAGGCCTTGGAGCCAAGTATGTTGTGTATGAGTATTAGTATTGATGTTGATGGAGTATTGGTGTATTGGGATGGATTTATATTTGTATTGATTGCTGGTAGGACCCTTGTAAGGGTGTGGCTAGATTAGGAATGAATTTGGTGAGAATTGGTATGTGTGGCCAAGTAAGAAAAGTAGAGGAATCATGGCAAAATTTTGGTAGGAATATGTGCATTTGTGAATGACTTGGTGAATGGGAGAACCAGGTGTGTATTGGTGGATTGTAGGGATGTCTAATGACCACGGAATGGTATTTGAGGTATGGAATACTAGGATGCAAAATCTGTAGCAAAGAGTGCAAGGGATGCTTGGAGAAACTAGGAAGAACTAGAGTATAAGACTTGGTAAAGTAAATGTTGGACTTGGGTATAGAAGGTGCATTGCTTGGAAATGAATTGGCATGGTGAGATGGGGTATTTGGGATGCTAATAGTGGCATTGGTTGAGAAGTAATGGATGGTAGAATGGAGTTTGAAAATCTGTAGCATAAGAGAATGAAAAACTGTTGTAAGTGTTAAAAGGAAGTGAGGAAATTGTATAAATGGTTGATGGATTTGGTATAGGGTTGTGTAATGAATTAAGAAATGAATTAGCATGATATAGAGTGTTTAAATAGTACTAAAACATGTTAGGATGTGGTGTAGGAAGATTGGGGAAGCAATGGGTGAAATTGGGGAAAGAAAATAAGGGTGTGTGTAGCAAGGTTCTGCTACCCGTCGACCCAGAGTCTGGATCGGACGGTGGGTCGGACGGGGCGTAGGCAACGGCAAAAATCTTTCTGGAACGGTCCGACCCAGAGCCGTGGATCGGACGTGGGTCGGACAGGCAAAAAAATTTTCAAGGTCGAAGTTTCTGACTTCGTCCGACCCAAGTCTAGGTCGACAGTGGGGTCGGACGGAGCTTGGACACGGGAACCGAAGCCTTCTGGAACGGTCCGGCCCAGAGGGTATGGGTCGGACGGAATAGTGCTAGGTCGGACGGGGAGAATTTCAGAGAACGGTAATCTACTGGAATGGTCCGACCCAGGGCTTTGGGTCGGACGCTGGGTCGGACGACCCTAACTTACAAAAAAAAAAAACTGTAAGCGAAAGCTAGTATATAATTATGTAAATATGTAGACCCACCTATACATTGTACATATATATGTAAGCGAACCCTTGTTAAGTATTAAAAGTAAGTAAGTAAAATGTAAGTAAAGGAATGTAAAGACTTAGTAAGTATGGGTTAGGAAACGTAAGTATATCGAATTGAGTTAATGATAGTTAGATTAATCATTCGATTGTATGTATAATAGGAATTTGATTTGTGAAACCACGGAGGAACGTTGGGTACAAGTACAGCGGAACGGTATGATTTCTTCATGCCTGTAATCCTAATCGGTTACCCCCCCGATTTGTGTGCTTATTTGATCACCTAAATAAGATAAATGCATGAATCGGACTATTGCACTTACTCTCGTGCTTGTTTACATTGTTCTTGATATTGTCTTGAACAATAATTTGTATAATTCATGAAATATATGAATGATGATGACTTGTATTCGAATCTGTATTGTACTTAAGTATTGTATTGTATTTTGTATAAATGAGTATTGAGCATTGTAATTGTGTATGTGGCTTGCATGAATGACTCTATTAATTCCTAAACACTACCTACTCCTACTTAAGTGAGTAAAAACTGGAATGAGTAGAAGTCCGATATAGCTTCGGCCCACGCGTGAGGATGAGGGACACAAGGTTGGATCCGATTCCTGACTCTTAATGGTCCGCGGCCCCAAATCCCTTAAATGGGTAGCATCCCGGATTGGTGAGTCAAGTAAATCCCGGTGGTGGGACGGAGTAGTCCCCGGGCCGGAGGTCCCGACGACTTAACATGAGTAAGAGTTACGGTAAGTAAGTATGTATGAGTATGAGTATGAGTATGAGTATGTATGCGTATGTATGGAGTAAAGAGTAAAAGAGTAATCTCCACCCGATTAACCCAGGTGGACCAATGAAGCTAACAAGAATTGTATATTGTGTATGTAATGAGTATGTTGTATTTCGGAAGAAGGTAAGTATGTATTGGATGGTATATTGTATTCCTTGTATGTAATGAAGTGTATGTATGTATCCCTGCGTAAGTATATTGTATTGTGTATGAAAGCATGTATGCATGTTGTGTGAATAAATGAACTGCATGTATACGACCAAGTGGTCGGCGTACCCCACTAGTACGCGGGGTATGCGGTTATCATGCGCAGCGAAAGTTGACCCCCTAGGGGGAACGTTTTTAGTGTGCAGGTACCCGAAGCGGATACGGTCAAGGTAAGAGACCGGTTGGCAAGCCTTCGTATTTAGAAGTAGGTAGTTTGTGAGGAAGGGTAAATAGATTAGACTCTTAGTGAGTATGTATAAATTTGGGAGAAGTATTGTATTGATTTGGAACTAGTAAACTCGGTATGTGGATTATTTTGTATTGAACTTGGAGTATTGTATTGAATGAGGATTGTAGTAATTACTCGGTAAATAGAGTATGTTTACAGATATGTAGTACTCGGGATTCCGGTCCATCAGACCGATGCTGTATATAGAAGTAGTAGCCTTGTTAGTCACGTGGGTGACTAACGACATTGTATGTAAGTATGTATCTGCTGCATGACTCTGAAAGCACGAGGAGATTGGACGGTAATGTTCGTATTAATAGTAGGGGTGTTACATGGGTATTTTAGACTTTTTCAAGGATACAACATCGGGGAAAAGTAACGTGCCTTGAGAAACATAGCGAATCGGGATGCTCCAAGAAAAATTTCAAATATGCCTAGTCATTAGAGCTAACTTAAAAAACTCCAGATTACTCAAACCAAACCTGCCATCTTCTCTCTTTCTGCATAGGTATATCATACCATTGTGTCCGATGATGACTTTTCTCATAAGATCCCTTCCACCATAAGTTAGAGATGAAAGAGTGAATACTATCAATGAGGCACTTTATGACGGACATAACAAAATTGGAATAGATTGCAGAGCATTCTTGATAAGAACCAGTCTATCCACTTGAGAGACTTTGTCATACCAGCTTTGTATCCATTTCTGAATTCCCAAAAAAATATTAACATCTTCTTATTGTTTCGCCCAAATTTACAAGGAATGCCTTGATAAGAACTAATATCAAAATCTTTCTCCACCAAACAAATCTACTAAATCACAAGCCTAGCGGTATTGTTAACACCCGTTGAAAAACAGTGACTAGACTTTGAGCGATTAATGCTTTGCTATGATGCTAAATAGAAGTTGTGAAGAATGAGTTTAAACTCTTTTACATTTTTACTACCCGCCTCACCAATAAGGATACAATCATCAAAGAATAAGAGGTTAAAAGCTCTGGGGCATTACAACATATATGGATACCACGTAGCAGACCAACATCCACCGTAATTTCAATACTGAAGACAAGGGCTTCCATACAACAGAGAAAAAGGTAAGGCAATAGAGGGTCTCCCTGACTAAGGCCTCGATGAGAAACAAAGCTTCATCTAGGGGAGCAATTGACTAGAACTCTTAAGGTGGGGGATGAAATTCCTCGGAAACAGCATTAACCCAGTGAGCCACAAAGCCCATACTGCAAAGCACCTGGATGAGAAAATTTTATCCAACTTGGTCAAAAGCATTAGCCATATAGATCTTTAACGCAAATAATCCCTCACACTAAGCTTTGCTTTTGCTCATGAAATGTTTGTATTTCATGTGCAACAATGATATTATCAAAAATCTGACGAACGCGAGTGAAAGTTGATTGCTTCAAAGCAATTATGATATCTAAGAAACCCTTAACCCGGTTTGTCGGAACCTGAACAATGACATGGTAGATAGTGTTACAGAGTGAGATGGGGAAATAATATTTAATCACTGAAGGATTTTCCTTCTTGGGAATCAAGGTAATAAATGTATGATTAAAACTTGGGGAGGATCCCCACCATTAAGAAATGAAGAATATAATCAGTTCAATAATTAATAATATAAGGCCAGAAAGATTTAACAAACTTACCATTTAGGCCATCAGGCCTCTGCACCTTGGAAAGATCCAATTCTTGCATTGCTTTCCAAATTTCATCCTTGGAGAAGTCCCTACCAATCACCAATTTTTTTTCGGAGTCCCACAATTTTCCACCCTTGTTAGTAAGTGATAGTCAACCTTGGGGAAAGAGGAACAAATAAAGATTCAATGTAATTATTGGCAGTAGCTTCAATGCCATGCCAATCGGAGTGAAAAAATCTTTGGTCATCCAAAATGCCCCGAATTTTGTTTTTTTCCTTCTAGCACAACATTGGGAAAAAAAACTTTGTATTTTTATCCGCTTCTTTTAGCCATTTTTTATGATCCCTTTGAGCCCATCGGGTTTCTTTGTTTAGTAGAAGAAAATCCATATCCTCCATGACCTTTCCGCGGGTCACTCGGTTTGGGTTTGGTTCTGTTTGGATTGGGTCAATTGTAAATATTTAATATTTCAGTTTGGTTCAATTCGGATTGAGTCGGGTTCATCTGGTGTAAATTACCACTACTAGAAAAAAGTGGTTTACCTACGGAAAGAATTCTAAAGATAATTAGCGATAGAATACCTATGGTTTATAGTACATGATTTTGAGTATTAGTGTGCGATTTAACTATAAACATTCTTAAACTTTATAAATTTATGCAGGATGAGATTGAACAAAAGGTGCAGGCCACTACGAATCCTTATGAAGCTGGCACGTCTCAGCCAGTAAATCCAGCAGAGGTTAATGAACTTTTTTACAAAGTTGTGAAGTTAAAAATGCAAATGGCGTATGGTCTTATAGAGTCTGCCGCACAGTACTACCCGGAGCAATATAGCACCAACACTGCTACTGCCTCGACATCCACATTTGACGAGGAAAATGTCAAAAGTATAAGGAGGAGCTCAATCAACAGTACAACGTCAAGATGAAAACCAAGATGCAGCAGTTTCATGAGCAAATGGATGAGAAGATGAGGATCTGAGAGTAGAATATGATGAAGTGCCAGTAAGAGCATATTTTGTAGCAGTTCGTGTTGTTGATGGCTAGTGCACCGTGGTCACAATGGGGTTTACCTCCTCCTTCAGGTTCTCATAGTGGGATGTCGCAACTCCAGTTTTAGGTACTCATTAGGTCAGACCGTCATGGGCTCCCGCTTCAGCATTCGGGTCTCGTAGTGGGACTCCATCACAGGGATGGTGGTTAGGTCTGCCTTAGGGATGGTGGGGTCCACCACTGAGTCACTGACTGTACCTCATGCTCAACTATCTGGATCATAGGTTGAGGTTTTGCCGAATATTTTTATTTATATAATATTATATTCTAACTTTCTTTGTAATGTTTATAATTTTTGTTCTTTTTCTTCTCAGGTATTTTAATTTATGGTTGGATACTACAATCAGCGAGAAGGTTGGCTTGGATTTTTTTATGCTACAAAGAGCTACAACTAATGGGTTGTATGCCAAATGTGTGGAGGAGACCATACAATTTCTCATTGTTTGGTTGTTTCTTCTAGATTGAAGAGTCTCCTAAGAGATTCTATAGTGACTTTCAAATCCATATCCGTTGAGTAGGAAACCTCCAACATGAACCAGCTGAAAATTAATGTGGAAATTTAAGCCTTGGTAGCTCAAATAGCACACTAGCTTGAAAGTGTAACGATTCATGAGGTTGAACAATCTACTGCAGACTTGAGCTACCCACCCTCCCCCCTATCTAAGCCAGAGAGTATTTCAGTCAACTTCCCATTTGCACAAGCTAATGAGCCATCACAGGAAAGTTATCTAATCGACATGAAGGAGCCTTTGCTTCTTATTGAAGTTGATTCTCATAAAGGTTCTTCCTTTGCGCCTCGACAAAACGATAAGGATGTTTACATCCATGACGTTGAAGCGAAGGACCTGCCACATTGTGCTTCTCACATGATGGATCACTACCCTCGACACAACAACCTGATGCATGATCGGTGAAGTTTGCACTTACATATATGAAGTGTTGAGGTCTTATTTCTGTTTGATCTTGGTCGTTCCATCAAGATGTATGATTCCAACCCCCTCCACCCTTTGAGTCCTACCTTAATATTCATATTCGATCTTGGATGACCTCAAAGGGGTATGGTCTAGCCAAAGACGCTAAAGATGGGCAGCTGACTGGGAGGCAACCCAATATTAAAATTTGAATTTAAAATATTGGTTCAATTTCTTTTTGTAGTTTTTTTCCTGGTTTTGTTTCTCGTAATCTATAATCTCGTTTGTAGTTATTATTGTTTCTAGTATCTTTCTTTCACATGTGTTCCTCGTGATTATACTACAACCAAGTTACGTTGTGTGAACAACGTCAAGTGTGGGGGAGTTCGTACTGTGGCGACAACAAAATGCAGGGGAGTTTTAGTTTTAATTTCTTTATAGTTTTTGGTTCTCTTGTTTTCCTTTGGACATGGCTATTTTCTAAGTGTTCTGCATCCTTCCCCTGTGTCACAATGATGACATTATTCCATTTAAGTGTGGGGGGAGGAGTGTCCTTTTGCTAATTGCTTTAGACCACTTATTTTTGCTTGTTTACTTGTAGATTTTTCATATTTGTTGTTGATCTTGTTTAGTGGATGGGTAAGTTGGTCTGAGAATTTTGCATGAATCTGAGATCTAGTTTAAGTAATAGTTGTGAGAACTTTTTCCATCTGGCTGCTTGAAATAATAGTATATTTTCTTTGAACGTGGGAAACTTTTGTGTTTAGTTTGATCTGGATTAGCTTAGGATCTTTGAAATGTAGGAAATGAAGGGAAAGAAAGAACAAAGGAAAGGTACTCCGCTTTTTTGTTGCTCTTGAACTAACTAGGCTTGTCCACTCATTTATTAAGTCTTTAATGGTGTTTTATCACCTAACTTCCTAAGGTTGTGCGAAATGGGAAAGTTGACCCAAAGCTGCTACAAGGGTGAAGAGAAAAGTTTGGGGGGATGAAGACGATCCTTTTGTGCTTAATTGTCAAATTTTTAAGAATGCAAATATGAATTATATGTGCTTAAATGCAGAAATGCAATTAAGAGGGGATTGTTCAAGTTATGAGTATGTGGCATTGAAAGGTATTATGGAATAAAACATTACTTCTTGTCCCTTGTCGTTCATAGAATGTGAAAGTTGAATGAAGAGTAAGGTCCAAAGCAAAATCCGGATTGAGTTAAATCAATATTTCTCAAGTTCTTGAATTCTTTTTCTTGTTTCATTGTTTTTCTTAAACTGGCAGCTATGAGTTTTTGAATTCATGTGACTATTGTTTGTAACTGGTTTTCCTTGTGCGAATTTCTTATGGCTAATGTTCCCCACTACAAGGTCTGAGAGTGATCCTAATGTTTACTTAAGAACAAGTAAAAGATAAATGTGGGGAGTTGATAAGCGGGGAATTCATATATAAATAAGGGTTTAATTCACCTATAACTTGTATATGCTTAAGGTAGATCTCACACTTAACATGTGTTTTTCTTACAGTTTATGATTTTATAAGAACTGATGCAATTTATGTGTCGAACGCATGCAATATCCATGAAATAACGCTTTACACATCACAAGTTTCACGATGCAACAAACGGAGCTCAAACAAAGAATATAAGCCCAAAACAAGTTAGCATGTAAGGATTTCAACATGATAAATCCAAATTTAGAAGATAAAATGGGTATTTTCAATATATAAGGAAGTTTCGGGCTTATAGAGGGAGAGATCTCTCTTTATATCTTTTGACAGCCGTTTTGGAAAGAGTTCCAGAGTAGGATAGAAGGCAATCAAAGGGCAAGGATTTAAGCTTCAACCTTCAGCGTGAATTCGACACTGATTCCACATCAGATTTGATTACCTTTTCTCTGTTCCTTTCTGTTGTTGCTATTTATTTCCTTATCATGTCTGTGTAGTTTCTTTTACACTCAAGGCCAGATTTAGCCTTAGATCTCTGTTTCATACTTGTTTGACAAAGGTTTGATTATTGATTTTAGTAAAGTTTATTTCTTTATATATTGTTGTTCGTTAATTCATGGCCAGAGTTGAGAACATTTCTTAGATTATGTCTACAAGTGAGAGCTATGATAGGATTTAGATTAAGATGAGATTAAACCGGTTAACTGTAAAACTTCAATTATCCCTAAATTAGTAGTTAGTCAATAAGCGGTTAGAACTAGGAAGGGTGCAACGAGAGTTGACTCCAATAGTTAAAAACTATGGTTCCTTCTACAAGTGATAGCTGCAAAGGATTAGTTAAACTCTGGGATTTACAAGTGATTCAACATTGTCAGGAAGGTATAATTAGAGAGATAGGGTGAAATCAAAGTCCGAAGTGTTGCTTTCTTTAACCGGTAGAAAGATCACTTTTTTTATTATTTTGCTTTAGTTTATTAATTCAAAAATCAAAATCCTCAATTTATTGTTCTTTATTTCTTTCGTCAGTTAATTTATTTAATAAAGACTAAACTAGAAACTGCCTTCTTTGGGTTTGATACCTAGGGAATACTCTGACATAAAACTTGCTAGAATCGACTAGTACATTGTCATTAGGTTTATGCTCGTACAATCGGGTAATGATGGGTTGTCTAATGTGATTGACGGGACAAAGTGTCAAAAACGGGCGTGCTAGGTCATGAGTGCTTTTATGGTGCCGGGGTCGGGGTCGATGTGGTTGTCGAGTGTGGTCGGGGGTCTTAACTGGCATGACGTGGTTGAATCTGACCGGGTGGCACATGACTTGGTCTTTTTTGGGCGAAGTCTACATTGAGGGGATCTGGATTTCTTTATGTCGGGAGCCGGCTCCGGGATACATATGACCTGGAAGATGGAAACATGATTAATTCTCTTGATGATAAGGTTAAAAAGGATTTATTTAGTCCGTACCAACAATGTAGTTAGCCTTAACACTTCCAACTTGGGGAGAGTGGCCGTAAACGCCAATTGACTTTATTCCCGCTATGATAATCTGATTCAATTAGTGAGTCTTAGGGTCTTGAAGAAATGGGGTGTTGCACCAATGATAAGAACTACATATTAGAATTGATTGATTGTTATCTTAAGAAGATCAACTGTACTTTAAGTGGCAATTACAATACTATAGTTCTTTTCTACCACACAAAACTTCCAAAAAAGCAAAAACTATCGTAATATCCTTCCACCACAAAAGATATTCGTACAAATGATCAGACAACCACCGAAGTTCCTTAAGACGAAACTCTTTTGAGATAATCTCACTACAACATACTTGGTCCTTTTGCGAAGGGACACCCATTTCTCTACCCCTTTATACTCTTAATGGGAGTAACAACTATAAAACATTATTAATTTTCCCGGTTTATGTATTTAATAGCATATGTGTATTATTTTTGTTCTCTCTTTATTATTATGTTCCTTAATTAATATAACCGATTCATATTACTGTAACACTAATTCTTGCCTACATGTAAATGTAGCCAGATAGCTACATATGGGGGAGACAGACAGGGGAGGGCGCGCAACTGATTTGCCTTTTTTTTTTGAAGGCGTGTGTACGCCGTTTATCTTTTTATCTTTTTTTTTTAATTTTTTTTAATTTTTTTTCCTTTTTTATTACAAAATCTTTTAAAATATTGTAACTTTTAATATATAGGTCTAAAATGAAAAAAAATTATATCATTGTTCATCTAAATTTAAGTTCTTCAAAACAAGACCATTCATAGATATGTTTTGACAACTTAAAAAAAATATTTTTACATGTATAATGCACAAAACGTAAAAAAAACTTGTACAGATGGTCATACAAACATGTACAAATGTTCATTAAAACATGTACAACCATACGTAAAAACTTAATTGTACATCATCGCAATAACTCGACAGGTTTTTAGAGTTTGTGGTAGCGGGTTTAGGGTCGTTAGAGCCTAAACCCGCCACTGCAAATACTCTAAAAATGCCTTCGATGTTTTTTAGCTATCCTAGGGTGGGTTTTGGGGTGTTTTGGGGGTAGAGTAATCTACTTGGAATTTGTTTCGTACTTTACATTGTAGCAACTAACTCGACAGGTTTTTAGGGTTTGTGGTAGCGAGTTTAGGGTCGTTAGACCCTAAACCCGCAACTACAAACCCTAAAAATGCCTTCGACGTTTTTAGCTATCCTAGGGTGGTTTTGGGGTGTTTTGAGGGTAGGTTAATCTATTTAGAAACCGTTCCATACTTTACATTGTAGCAACTAACTCGACAGGTTTTTAGGGTTTGTGGTAGCGGGTTTAGCTAGTGTCTGCCACTACAAACCCTAAAAATGCCTTCGACGTTTTTTAGCTTTTCTAGGATGGGTTTTAGGGTGTGGGGTTAGGGTAATCTATTTGGAAACTGTTATATACTTTAATGTGAGAATGTACATATTTTAATGTGAGAATGTACATGTTTTAGTGTGACGATGTACGTGTTCAAATGTGAGAATGTACATGTTCAATTATGAGAATGTAAATGTTTTAATGAACATATGTACATGTTTGTATGATCGTCTGTACAAGTGTTCTTCCTTATATGTACACGTTTTAATTTAAGGATGTACATATTTAATTATTCGTACAGGTTTATATGACTATCTATATGTTTTTAATGCGAGGATGTACATGTTTTTACGTGAGGATGTACATGTTTTAGTGAACATTTATACAGGTTTGTATGACAATCTGTACAAGTTTTCTTTTACGTTTTGTGCTCTATACATATAAAAATATTTTTTTAAAAAATTATCAAAATATATTCATGACTGGTCTTGTTATGAAGAACTTGAATTTAGATGAACAATGATATAATGTTTTTTCATTTTGGACTTATATATTAAAAGTTACAACCATTTAAAAATTTTATGATTAAAAAGAAAAAAAATTAAAAAAACAAAATAAAACCAAAGATAATGGCGCCTCCGGCGCTGAAAAAGAAAAAAAAAATTGAGTCGCGAGCGCTCCGTATGCAGGGATGTAGCCATCTGGCTACATTTACCTGTAGGCAAGACAGCTGTGACAATTCAAATCGTCATCAGTTAACATTGAATTAGTACTTTGAGATACAACTGAATAGTATTTATCTAACTAATAATGCACACAAATATTGGATTTTGACTAAATAAACCTAAAATGTGTTAAATACAACCAAAATATTTGTCAAAATAATTCAACTTTGTTAAATTTTATTTAATTAACTTAGAAATTTATTTAAATTTTTTAATCCAAACCATAAAAATAACGCTTAAAAACAACATGATTGTTTTTAAAATTGATAACCCATGAAAACAACATACTTAGATTGAATGCAACATCAATATACTTAACAACTCACAATTCCATTAAATTAACATATAGATTTATTAATAGTGATATGACAAAACATTGAATGACATGTAAAGAGAATAAACAAAATATTTAAGTTTTCGTTTCTTATTAGTTTCATATGGTGTATTTTTCACATTTTGTAATAGATTAGTATATGTATTTTAATCATAAAGTGTTATTATTACATACATATATTATATTTATCAGAATATGTCCATACCTAATCCTTTATTATTAAAGTTGAATTTAAACAGATAATATTTTTTTTCCCAAAAATTGCTCCCTATTTTCCATTGCGTATATTTCATATGTGCTTTTCAGTCAAAAGTTATGAATAGCCATATAGAACGGTCACTGGTTTGCTACAAACGTCCGAGATTCGTCATATCACTTTGAGAACATAAAAGAGAAGGATTTGCAATCAAGTCATCCCCTCCCTAAATCCATAAAAGGGCCGATTTGTTTCGTTTTGCTAAAGAAAACAAGAATAATTTCTGTTTAGCTAAATAATTAAGGAAAAGAAAATCTGACTCAGTACTCAAAACGAAACGCAGATGCTTTTTCTCCTTCCCCGTACCGTAGCTCCCTTCTCTTTCCCACGCGCCTCTTCCCTTCAACAATGCCACTCGGCCCCACCCAACTTCTCTCTCTCTCGCTGTTTTAAAATTTAATCCATCGCCCTGAAAAACCTCCTCATTCTTTTGTTGTCCGTCCCTCTTTGCTCACAGCAAACAGTCGCATTTTCCTTTCCCTCGCCTCGCGGTCCTTGTTCTCAAGTTTCCCCTTCTATTTAGCACCCACTCTACTGCTAAAGGTCGCTTCTCTGCAACTGTAATCCCCAAGTGTACCCTTTCTTAATATATTCTATACCAATATGACAACCCAATCCCCAATCTAAATTTCCGCTTTCAATTTCCCTATCCCGGCAACTCTATTTCCCCACCCTCTCCCCCTTCACCGCCCAAAACAATGCCGAAGACCCCGCCAGCAA
Organism: Limonium bicolor; assembly: GCA_023374045.1. Classification (NCBI taxonomy): domain Eukaryota; kingdom Viridiplantae; phylum Streptophyta; class Magnoliopsida; order Caryophyllales; family Plumbaginaceae; genus Limonium; species Limonium bicolor. Next base: position 52,370,728 of record CM041779.1, on the reverse strand, counting down.
AACTCAGGCCGGAAGACTACGCACACAGTCCCGTCCACCACGCCGTCATCACTCGCGACCACTCCGCCCTCACACGTCTCGTCTCATCCCTCCCTCACCTCCCTACCTCTGACCTTGCCTTCCCCCGCACCGAATCCGAGTCACTCCAACTAGAACAACTAGCCGAACAGATCTCCTCCGTTCTCGACGGCCGTGACGACATCCCCTTTCGCGAGACACCACTCCACCTCGCCGTACGTCTATCCGACCTATCCGCTGTCCGCACACTCACAGCCGCGGGAGCCGATGTCTCTTTACAAAACTCCGCTGGATGGAACCCGCTACAAGAAGCGCTATGCCGACGTAGCTCAGAGATATCACTCGTTCTCCTTCAACATCACCATCTCTCAGCTTGGGCCAAATGGCGCCGTCGTCTTCCTCGAATTGTAGCCGCGCTTCGCCGTATGAGAGACTTCTACTTAGAGATCTCGTTCCATTTCGAGAGCTCATTTGTCCCATTCGTAGGAAAAATCGCTCCCTCCGATACTTACAGGATATGGAAACGAGACGGAAATCTCCGGGCTGATACTTCTCTTTCCGGATTTGACGGGATGAAAGTTCAACGCGCGGATCAGAGTTTTCTATTCCTCGGTGATGGTGATCCAGAGCACGGGATTGCTGAAGGATCTCTCCTTGTTCTAAACCGTGACGAGCGTAGAATCTTTGACGCATTTGAGAATGCGGGAGAGCCACTTACCGACACTGACGTTGCTAGCTTCGTTGCTCAGACTAGCGTATACAGACCTGGGATGGATGTCACGAAGGCGGAGCTAGTTCAACGGACGAACTGGCGTCGTCAGGAGAAAGTGGAATCTGTTGGAGAGTGGAAAGCGAAGGTTTATGATATTCATAATGTGGTGTTCAGTTTCAGGTCACGGAAGATTTCCACTTCGGAAAATGATATCACGGCTGGGAGTGAACAAGTTCTCCCGCTCGAAGTGGATGAGGATTCGGAGGAAGGGTTTCTGGTAATGGAAAATCCAATTTTTGGTACGGATAACCGGCGGCACAGCAGTTACGCTGGTAGTAGAGAGGATAGAAGACGAAGTACCAGCTTTGTTAGACAAGAGAGGGAGTGGATTACGGTGAATAGGAAGAGTGTTGACATTAATCTGGCACCACTTCCGTCAACCTCCGATAGAAGGAGAGCGTCGGTAGCTTCAGCGGTGCCGCCAAGGGTACCGTCAAGACTGGTAACTGCAACGCCAGCACCGGCGACGAAGGAGAAGGAGTTTATTAAGAGCTTGAAACCGTCGGTCTGGTTAACGGAGCAGTTTCCACTAAAGACAGAGGAGATCCTGCCGTTACTTGATATTCTGGCGAATAAAGTGAAAGCTGTTAGGCGGATGAGGGAGTTGCTTACTACCAAGTTTCCTCAAGGGACATTCCCGGTGAAGGTAAGGGGTAAACTTGTAATTAAAGTCTAATTTTTTATTTATTTAAGAGGGCCCGCTTATGCTTGTCTGTTGGATCATGCTTGTGAATTAGTATGTATTAAGCTTGTTTTCATGACACGAAATTGCATGCTAGCTAGCAATAATATGATGGTTAGAAAAAGTACCCACCGTAGTGGGCAAATATCCATCCATCTATATGTTGGGGGACATGTATCTCTCTCGTTTTCTTTTGCTTTTTGTTTCTGTTATGTGTGTCTGTGACTGAGCCATGGCTTTGTTGTGTGTCTTTTGATGGCGAAGGATCTCTGTGATTCAGGGTGGTTTTGTGCTTTTGATAGGAATAGTGCTCAATTGAACTTCGTAAAAAGAACAAAATTTTTGCACTTTTGAATTATACTAGTAGAAGAACCAGAGGCACTTTTGATAGTAAATCCTCTCAATCCCTATTCCTACTCTGTTAAACGTAAAATTTAAAATACAGAATAAGATTCTTTTACAAATCTATAAGTATTTCATAACTAATATTTTTTTGAAAACTATTTCATAACTAATATTAATAGAACAATATTCTAATGAAAAAGTAAATTATTTTATTATTTGCTACTATAAAATAAAAGCAAAATAATATACCAACTAATAATACTTGCTCGGTTAAGTGTGATATAGAAGCGTCCGATCTGTCTGGCAAATTAAAGTATGTGGTGGATCAGCCAGTAGTGGCGATGGATGCTTCTAAGCTTGTCCATTTTAGATTGGGGGACGGAATTTGGAAAGATGGGAAAGGGTCCCGGGGAATCCAGTCAATTATATAAAGGGGTCCTCTTGATCCGAGGTTTGCCACTTTGCCTTGGAAATAAAATTTTATGATGATTAATTCTCAAAATTACACCTGGGTGCCAGTGTAATTATCATTAGGTGACCCCATCTCAGACCATGCCTTCTTTTAATAACACCTTCCCTTCTCACTTTATCTACTTTGGTGCCTGCCGCCTGACTGACTGTTTGTTTATATATGAAATCCTGTAGACCTTTGTCTTTTACAGTAGGGACTTGGTTCAAAATCTGCAATTTGCTGGTCAGTCTGGTTCCCCTTTTCCTTTTTTTTTTTATAGTTTAGCTTCTTGGGTCATGCGTTTTTATAATTAGGAGATCAAAGCGATTAAACCATACAAGTTGTTGGGCAACAAAATGGTCCGCTGCCCGACGATTCGTACAGAATTATCCTTACCCTTTTTACATTTCTTACTAAATTTATTTGTCCTCCTTTTGCCATTGGAGCATAAAAATGACCAATTTTGACCTAAAGTATATGACGACATGAGGAGGGGAAATCATCCCTTTTGAACTGATGTTTACCAATCCAATGGCTAGGTTTAGATACTAATTTCTATCGTTATTTCAAACAGATTGCGATTCCGGTTGTGCCCACGGTGAGAGTGGTGATTACTTTTACAAAATTTGTGGAATTACCATCCACAGATGTCTTCTATACTCCTCTATCTAGTCCCACCCAGTTGAGCTCTTGGCACACTGAACCACCCGAAGAACAACCAACGGAAGAAGGCTCATCTTCTCATCGCCATTCATCTTTCGAAACATCTCAATTGTCAGGATGGTTTAGTCGAAGCAATAGCCGCAACACTTCATCATCAAGCAGCACCAAGCAACAACAAGAGCAGTGCTTTGACGCATTGCAATCAGAACCCTTTGCAATCCCTAGAGGTTACAGATGGTCAAAGACAGAGAATAGAAGTAGCAAGTTGAAGAAATCGAAGTCAGTAAGGAAATCCAAATGATAATTTTGGTGCAATGAGGAGAAGAAAGCAGAGAGAGCAAAGAAAGAAAGAAAAATGGTAAGCTTGAATCGAAACAAGTGGAGAAGCCATGCCATGATGTATAACCACAAATACAGATGACAAGTGCAAATTCTGTAGATATCATCAGATCTTCCCAAGCTGTCTTAGTTAGAACTATAGGAGCTGGACCACACAGACCATTGTATCTTCACCTTATGAATATCAGTTAGTTGATTTAAGAGTGTGCCTCCAAGGTATGCATTATCATCTTCGTCAATCCAATTGCTATCTTCATTCTGAATTCAAGGGCGTACACAGTTAAATTTATAACTGAGACTGGATCAACAAAACACCCAGCATTAAACGATAATTATTGGTGCTGGCTTCTTTTACAAAATAACTTTCAGTACATATCAGGGAATGGGGAGTCATAATACTTTTTAAAAAGGATAGATTGTCTTACCGATTACCTTTAAACTCAATACATGTTTAAAAAAACCGTTGTATATAAGTTGATAGCAGTGACAAAATAGCTAATTCGACCCTTTATGCTTGTAACACTCCCATTTTCTATTAACTCAAAACTTACTTAAGACATTGAGTAAATGTAGCGAAATAATCTAAACGGTTGTTACCGTCACATTCGTCCCAAACTGGAAATGTTAAGTTAACCACACCACTTAGGAGATAGCAAAACTTAGCACAATCTAAACACCTACACGTTAAAATGAAGCCTAGACCAAATGAGATTTACCATCCATGATACCAGTACAACTCATAAGGCTCTGTCTCCAATTATCTCTAGAAGGACGCATCGCGGGTCCTAAAGTTAATTGGATTCTACTATATTCTAGGATGTTTGGCGGGTTAGTGCTTCTAGTTAAATGTGTATTGTATTGATTCTATATCTCACATAACAATGATGTTGGATTCAACTATAGAGACTCCCCACCATTCCAATATTTCATTCCATATTTTCTTTGTTCCAATGGAGTGAAGGAATCAGAGTGATGTCGTTTTGATACCTCTCTCCCGCAGGACACACGTTTGTTAGGGGATTGCTATCAGGCCTTTCTTGAAGAGGAAGTTTTTGGTACAAGGCTTATCCTGTAGACATAACCACCCCATTAGTTCAACTCTTGGAGGTGCTAGCCTATTCTAGTTAGTTTGTGCCAGCTTGTGACAATTGGGGACTGGATTTCATCAGCTTGTCCAAGTGAGTTTGTCTGTAATGGAGGAAACTTGATGTTGCTCCCCTTGATACCTTGGAGCATCAGGTTGCTCTCTTTTATTTCCTCCATACAGGTTCCACACCCACCGGTAGCTATTCCACCACCCCACTTTGGATTCACCGTTTACCTATGAAAAAAATACCCAGGGGAGGGGAGTCGTAGTATTTACCCACTGATAAGCTACAAATGATGTATTAAGTCATATCCTCACATCTCACCCTTAAAATACCGAAGGGTTTCCTATAAGCAGGGGTGGAGGCGATAATTCTTTTATAATATTAATTAATATTTTAAAATTAATATTAATTTTTTAATTAATATAATATCTCAGTAAATATAATTATTTTAAAAATTGATATTAGATATATAGTTTGACATAAAAATTACATTAAAATGGAAATATATAAATTATTAAATAAAAAATTATTTTATATTTTTTTGTTTCTAGTTTAAAAAATGGGTATACAAAGCTATAAGTTAATGTCAATAATATAAAATATTACTTCTAAACTAGTAGTTTTTTCTGAAAACTTATTTCAAAAATTATTTTGAGTAATTCTAATATTATTTTAATTTACAAAATCTGTAATAACTAAAAACACTTGTATTATGGATAGTAGGGGTACATGATTACTAAGACTAACATAATAATCATGTTTACTATAGAGTATGTTGCTAAAATAAAAAATATTAAGACTTTTCTTATCTATTGTAGACTAAATATGATTTTTTACAACATAATTCTAGAACAAATATTAAATACTAATAGAAATAAAATTGATACAAATAGAATTTGGTGATATCGTAGTGATATTTTACAAAATATTATGGGGGCGCCGCCACTCTTGTCTCCGCCTCTGCCTATAAGTAAATGGCGTGGCTAGTAGCACGAGAGAGATGGCACAAAGTGGCACTAAAAATACCCATGGAAATTGGGGTGAGCATTTGGTTCATGTTGCTCAGCTATAACCAAGCACCAAAATTATTTCGCTATTTTAACTGTTCCTCAAAAATATCAAATTTTTAGTTACTCGGGTAAAATCAAAATATATTTCGGTTCGGTTTTCAGTTCTAGGGTCGAGTTATTCAGTTTACCCGAATAATCGAATAACTGAATAATTTATCTGTTATACTATGCGTTTAATAATTTGGTTCCTTTTATAATTCGGGTTTGTACAAAAATTTGGATCTAACTGAAACCGAATTATGGAAATTTTGGTTTTCGGGCCTGTTGTCGGTTCCAGCTTTATATGAAATTTGATTATTTGGTTCTCAGACTGAAAGTCAGATATTCAGTTATATTTGAACAAACACCGAAAACCAAACTTTTATTAATAATTCGGTCTTCGGGTAAAACCGAATAACCGAATGTTCACCCCTACATGAAAGAGTCTCATAGGTAAACATGAAGCAATAGTTACCCATAGGAATCATCCGTGGGTAGGTTGGAGGCAATATTTACCCTCGGGTCTCATCCGTAGGCAACCTGGATACAGTTTTTATCCACAGATCTTTTATGGCCCCATTCTTTTGCACCAGAATCAACTGGTTTATGATTTATCAGCTGGTTTATCAGACTCAGCTCATTCTTTTGTTGTATTATGGGTCGGATACCATTTACTTGTGAAGCTTATTCAAAACAACATCATCAGTTAGTTAATCAGCTGGTTTACGCATTACCAGTCGCATTATCAGTTGGTTTACATATTATCAGTTACATTATCAGTAGGTTTATCAGTTCAAAACTCTAATACAAAAAGAACAAATTATATAGGTTTTTACACAATCATCTAATTTTGAAATCAATCATCAACTCATATCAGCTATCAGCTGGTTTATTTTTTTTACAAAAGAATGGGGTATGTCGGTAAGCTGAAGGCAATATTTACGCAAGCGTCTCGTTAGCAAGAAAACTAGATATAGTAGTTACCCATGGGTCTTTTCTGTGGGTAAACTGAGGACAATATCTACTTGTATTCTAACTGAAGGAATTAGTTATACATGACTCTTTTTTTTGGTAAGCTGGAAATAATGGCTTCATTTGCAAACATTGGTGGACGTTGTGTTTGTTGTGAATTTCCGATTGTGGTCCCACCATTTCACCTAAATTTTATTTATATTGGTAGCTAACAGTTAATCTAACAATTGAACGAAACAAGTGACATCAAACGAACCCAATATTTACCCACGAGTCATCTCGTAGGTAAGATGGAGGCAAACTGAGGCAGAAGTCACCGTACACCATTAAAAGTTCGTCAATTCACAAATTACCACAATTTTCAAAAATGTTTTTTCAATGCCACCACTACAACATGTAGGGTTTATTCCCTTTGTTGATCAGCGAATTGCTTCCCTAAGGTATTAGAGGCAAAAAAGATTGCCCCTATGTTTCCTTTAAAAAACGGTTGATTATGGAGGCAACTAAATGGGTTGACCTCTATTGGTTAACCTACGGAGGCAACTTTTCTTACCTCCCTTGATTGATATCAAGTGAGGCAAAAAAAAAACTTGCCTCAGTAGTTCACCATCATTTAGGGGTGACAATTTCAACATGACCCATTTGACCAACATGAACCAAACACGAAGTTTGCAGGGTATAAGTTTTGAAATTTGACACGATTAAATAAACGAGCCGTGTCCAGGTTAACCCCTTGAACCATGTCGGGTTTGGGTTTAATAAGTGTAATCTGCTTACCATTTAAGTAATTATATTAAATAAATCATAAATTAATTAAATTCTAATATTAAAAAGATATAAAAATATCAAAAACTAAGTAATTTATTTAAGTAAAGTTAATAATTTCATAGAATTATAAAAAATAAATTATTTTCTTATATAAACTAAACAAGTTAGGTTTAGGTTTAATATATGTAGATTTAAGTGTCATATCTAGACACAATTAAATAATTAGGTTTGGTCAGGTCAACCCATTTAATATATTATTTGGACATGATTAATTAATTGGGTTAGATCAGGTCAACCCGTTTAATAAATGAGTTAGGTTTGAGTTTCTTATTTGGACATGATTAATTAATTGGGTTGGGTCGACCCATGTAACAAACGGGCCGAGTTTGGGTTTAGCCTAACGCGACCAGCGAACCCGTTTTGCCGCCCCTACCATCATTAGAAGTGAAGGTAGAACTTGCCTCCTTGATATAGAGCAAAAGAAGCAAGTAGTTTACCCGCTCCCATTGATCTTTATCAAAGCAGGAAAAATATTTGACTCACCTCCTCAGGTCTCTATCATGACGAAGCACAAGCTCTAGAGGTGAAATACTTAGGTCGCCTCATTTGATTTTCACAATAGAAGCAACTGAAAAGGTCACCTCGGTTGATCTTTTATTTTGGAAAAAAATACTAAATTCATACATGGTTGTAATTCATACAGGACATTCATGCTCCCATCACAGTCTCATAATACCAAACGAAAAGCTTGAATTTCTAGTAACAACTAAGATAAGCTTGTATATAAGCAACATCGAAGATGGAGATAGAAAGAATAATAGTTAGCTTTGAGTTTGATGAGTTGGGCGAGATGAGCAAGAACAAGAAGTCAGTTTTTTAGTTTAAGTGAACAAAAGGTGGAAGCACACTAATATTCGCTTCTGTGTAGATATAACACAATGGAGGCAACCTAGTAGTTGCCTTTGAGGCAAAATAAAATATCACCTCTATTGATCATACAAACAGATGTCATAATTTGGCCCACCTCCATTGTCATTACAGCTCGCCTCCGCGATTAATTTTTCGAGGCAAGTTTTATGTTGTCTCCTTTGATCTTATACAATTGTCCTCATTGATAAACATTGTTGTAGTGCAATAAAATTTGTTTGTTAATTCGTTAGATGCCACAACTGGACATGTAAAAGGCCAAAATAATCTTACTTGTTAAAAGATGTTAGTTTAGCTCACAATATACCACATTAATGTTTTTAACTCACCAAAAGCGACATATATTCATTAAATATAAAATAAATATTGATAACCATTGAAAATATATATAAATATACATGTGTATTTTTTCAAATTTTAAAACATTAAAAAATATTAAAGTATAATATGTCATTTATAAGTTACAGATTTCTTACTCTAATCAATATACAATAAAAAACCCATAAATTAGAAAAAAAGATAATATTAATTTATATTTCTAATAATCTTTTATTTTTAGATATGCTGTGTAAAATTTGTAACATCAAACTAATATATTACATTATTTATAATTTTATATGCTTTTGAATTTTTGAAAATTTTGAAACTATACAAACTAGTAATATATTATTTAGAATTTACAAATTTTACTTAAAACATATAAAATTGTTATATTAATAAATATATTAAATTTCCATTCTCCTTTTTTCTCATTTAGAGTTTTTTAATGTATATTGATCACAATCGCCTTAGAAAATGAAAAATAATTTTTTTAATAATAGTACTATTTTTTATTTAATAAAATTCTTAACTTATAAATAAAATATTATATATATTTTTATAATTGAGTTTGTTTTTTAAGTTTGTAAATTTATAAATACATATAGTTATGTATACATATCAACTATTTTAAAATATTATTAATTTTAAAATGTTTTGATATTTTATAAATTTGTGTGGCATTATGTGAATTTAAAACATTAATGTGATACATTCTGAATTAAACCAACATTGGTTAGCAATCAGAAGTATTTTTGTGTTTCATGTCGATTACACATTGAAAATAGATTGTAACTTCGCAAAACTTTTTTCAAAACCGTGGTAAGTTGTAAATTAACAAACTTCACATGATATCCAACTAATTTTCCAAAAAAAATGGTAACAAATAATATGTAATGGTTGAACTTATAGTTTTTTCAAATTATTATTAACTAAAATCAACCATGAATTATATAGTTGTTTAAAAAAATATAATTAATCTTTTATAAGCTAACAAAATTAGTATTTTCGAAAATCCACCAGCCCTACTTATAGAGGAATTAAAAGACTGCATGCGTAAGATTACTAACTCTAAACTAAGGACTGTACTTAGAACATCATATGAAGTCCTATGAAGTACGTAGGAGATGAAGGATGGCGTCTTGGACACACTTACAAACCAAAGAGCAAAACCAAACCCCACTAACCTAACTGCTATAGGCAACCAGTTCCCTATGGGAGGTTGCTTGAGCAGCCAAGAAACCAATCACAACCTGTGATTGTCTCGGGAAGCCCTATGCACTGGATCAAGATGTGATTTAGCATCATAATGGATAGCTGGATCCAATCATTCTCAGTTGCCTGTGGTGCATGGATGCAATGCATGAGCAGAAATATCCAAAAGACACTATCGTTGCACGCATTTTGGAGGATATTACGGTAGATAATCTTGAACATAACTCCGTCCATGACGGTGGCGTGGGAGGATTACTTACTTCTTAGAGCTCATACATCGACGACTGAGAACCTTTCGATAATGTGGTCGCTTGAGGTGATACCTTTGAGCCATCTCGGTAGCAGTGCACCTAGACCACTGTGCTTTGGATCATCACAATGTAGGTTGAAATTTTATATTCTCCTCTTTTCCTTAAACTAACCTTACTTCTTTAATGAAGAGTGATGGTCCATACTCTTCGCTTAGTTTTTCTCTGAATTTTTGTGATCTCCTTCATCATATTAAGGTTTACTGGTTTTAAGAAAAGTTTGTTGTTATTATTATTGTGTGGTTGAACTCATAAAGTTTTTTGAGGACAAGCAAAAATTTAAGTGGGGGAAACTTAATTAGTAGTTTAGAGTTAGTGATTTTAGGTCTCATTTTCTCCAATTTATTGAGCACTTAAACACAACTCAATTGTTCTCCAAGTGTTCAGATGGCAACCATCCATGATTGATGTATGGGCAAGGAAATCTAGTTTTCAATATCAGAGGGCGCCAAGAAGATTCAAAATTCCCGCAAAGAGATTAAGACTCCCTGCGAGAAAGGTGCAACCGACCTCCAACCGATCTCGGTGAGAAGTCATTTGTGCTCTTTTCCTGCAGAGTGTTAGAAGGGTGAAACTGATCGTTCTCACTTAGACATATGTCACAGCACAATTGGCTAAAGGGATTTGGCACAGATCGACTTGAGGCGTAAGAAACCAACTGAGTGCTAATACAACTTAGTTGTGAGTTAATTAGCACTTACAAATCTCACCTCTTGTACTACATAATTGGAGCTCAATTCATTCATTTCTCCTCATGAGAGTTCTCCTCTCAACTAGATATGAACTCCTCTAGTTAGGCTCCCTTTGTTTAGAGTTGTAAATGCCCTTTCAAAGTTTAATATAAAGAGTTCTCTCTTTTAAAGCCAAAGGTGCTTAAGTTTCTTCCACTAATTATAATCATCTTATCCCTATGCACCTAACTCTTAGAAGTAGGCCGATTCTAGTGTTTCTAACCCGTTTCCAACCTGCCATCGCTGAGTGCCAATTAAGAAAGTGAGAGGTTAGGATGGGATACACCTTGAACTATCAAGAGGCTTACTAGAGGGTCCTACAACAAATAGGTAATGATATTTGAGTCACATCTCTTTCACGAGATTAATGTCATGACTACAGATCGTCCAAGTCCCTATAATGCGTGATCCATAACGCCATGGAGACCACTATATTCCGTTGGGATTATGGTGAAGGAGAAATTCACCCGGAACCATGAAACATAGACATAGAGACGTAGACATAGACATAGACATAGACGTTGACGTGGAAGTGGACGTGGACGTGGACGTGGACGTGGACGTGGACGTGGACGTGGACGTGGACGTGGACGTGGACGTGGACGTGGACGTGGACGTGGACGTGGACGTGGACGTGGACGTGGACGTGGATGTGGACATGGACATGGACATAGACGTAGGCATAGACGTAAACATAGACGTACACACAAACACAAAAACTTCATAAAAATCATCTCCTTTATAGGAAAACTTGCCCACTCTAATGACCAGTACACTACTGATGTTCGTATTCTTTTTTAGGCAACGACTGACAATCTTCAAAGATAGAAATAAAAGAAAGGACAAAATCGGGCCACCATTAGGAGATGGAACTTGTCAATTGTCACCACTGCTTAAGCCTCATGGAAATTTGTAAGCTTGATTGATCTATAATCACATTTGTGAATCTTTATTTCTCTTAGTGGATACAAAATTTATTTAAAATATTTCACTTCTACTAACAGTAACAAGATAAGTGTGGAATTTATCCATATTTCTATCCTTAATTTGTTTAATATTGAATTGGATTATGTGATAAATTCCCTTACTTATGTGCTAAATTATATTATATGCAAAGAACTCCCCTTACTTGTGGTTTTATGCTTAAACATATGAAAATACTGAATAAAAGGGTTTAGAAACACGTGTCGAGTGCTTAACGATCAAGACGAGACTAAACGGGAGTCAAAATGAGGATTTTGGTGCAATTTGTAGTTGGTCCGGGTATGTGTCCGGCCCTATAGACCCAGACCAACCATGGATAAACATTCTGCCAAGTTTTGGGTGTGGTCCAGGTATGTGTCCGGATTTGTAAACCCGGATCACACCAGAGCAATCATTCTATCGTAACTTGCACCTGGTCTGGGTTTGTGTCCTGGCAAAAGACCTGGACCAGGCTTTGTCTGTCTCGTGGACTATCTTTTTAAGATGTCTGGGTATTACACCCGAACATAAACACGAACTGTGTCTATTTTGTCGTGCGGGGGAGAAATCTGTGAGATGTCCAGGTATTACACTCGGACGCAAATCTGAATCAAACAGACAGAGGGACGCACGTCATTTTATCAAGTTAGAAGCGGAGAGTATATATAATGAGATTATTTGATCAGACGATAGAATCTTCAACAAGACCAGTTTCAAAACCCTAGCTACCAGAATAATTCAGAGAGATAAAGAGAGGGAGGTGTCAATTCATGCTAGATCGGAGATAGCGAAGTAGGACAGGGTTTCGACCTTAGCTCTTCATCACAAATTTGATGGCGTTCTTCCTTTCTACTATTGTTGTTTACTATGGACATCTAGTTTCTCATTTTTCTTCCCGAGTTGTTGAATGCAAATTCTATATAGATTTTAGTTTTAGTCCTTGTTTAATGTTGAATTCTCTTGTGATTAATTATTGCTTGAGTTTTTTGGTTTGGATTGCTTACAAGTGAGAACTGCGACGTTCATTAGGCCATAAGAATATTACCAGCAAAACTAGAGATGAAAATTCTTCAAGATTAGCAGACTAGAAACCAGATGAATCTTGAACGCTACTAGTTAATTAGTAAATTCGTAATGAGAGTTAGGGTTTAAGAATTGCTAGTAAGAATCTATCTTGCGGGAGACCGGTTTTAGATTAATTCAGATATGAGGTTGTAATCTATAGTTAAGAAAACACTTAGGAACTATATTGATGAACTAGGGAGAAGTAGTAAACTAGGATTCCCTTTTAGAATTGTCTGAAGATAACTCTTTCATTACTGTTATCTTAAATTCACAAAATGTCACAATTTGAGTTTGTAATTCACAATATACCCCTTTTTGGAAAGTTGTTCATAAAATGCCACGATTTGAGTTTGAAATTCACAACATGCCACTGTCTGCTAACAGACGTTAGTCTCGCTGATGAGTCTCTCGGTAAATAACGAAAATACCCTGATGACAAGTTTTATTTTTTATTTTAAAAAAATTGAATTTCGCTGATTCAACTATGCAACGGCTATTTTTTTGAATTTTTTTTAAAGTACACAAAATACCCTTGTTTGGTTTTATAGTTTACAATATGCCACTATTTAGGTTTTGATGTTCACAATATGCCACGATTTGAGTTTATATGTTCACAAAATGTCCCTGTTTTTGTTGTAACTGCTAGTTTGAGCTCAACAACTATTTTTTGCCTATATAAAGACCTTCTTACCATGTTAACAAAGCACAAACACCATACTAAAACCATGGTCTTGTTTACAACTATAATCAATGAAAAGTTTCAAACAATTCATTATGTGACTATGACTAATCTATTCTTCTGTTGGTGTTGTTATTAATGCAAGCGATCTAGTCGTTGTGTGACTATGACTAATCTGCTCTTTTGTTGGTGTTGTTGCTAATGCAACGATCTAATCATTGTGTGCAAATCTGTTTAGTGGTGGCTTTGGTTGGTTTTTGGGGAAAGATGTGAAAGTTATTGTAACTATAAGTGGAAATAGCTACAAACACATGATTTTTTAAGCATTAATATAATATTATATATAATTATATTAATCTTATACAAATTACAGTTGCAAATACAACTATACCCCAAAGAAACATCTTCTTATGCTTTGCTTCATCTCTTCTTTAAGTTCTTCCTTTATCTCCTCCCTAATGCTTTTGATAAGATTCGCATCAGCTACCATGCTCTCTTGATGTAGAGCTTCAGAACGAGCAGATGCAATAGTAGAGGTAGAGCCTATCATAGTTTAGTACGATTTGGTGTAGCCAACATGTCTTACCCTAGGATGAAGAGAGTATCGATCTTGCATCACCGGTGCCCACCACTTGAAAAAATCACATGCCCAACAGTTATAGTATGCCCTTCCAACTGAAGTTTCTTTGCGAGAGAGGGTAAAGTTTGATGGGGTTCCACATTTGTAATTTATTGTTTGAAACTTTTCATTGATTGTAGTTGTAAACAAGTTCATGGCTTTAGTATGGTGTTTGTGCTTTGTTTACATGGTAAGAAGGTCTTTATATAGGCAAAAAAAGAGTTGTTGGGCTCAAACTAGCCGTTACAGCAAAAACATGGGCCTTTTGTGAACATATAAACTCAAATTGTGGCATATTGTGAACATTAAAACCTAAATAGTAGCATATTGTAAACTATAAAACCAAACAAGGGTATTTTGTGTATTTTTAATTAAAATTCAAAAAAATAACCGTTGCACGGTCGAATCAGTGCAATTCAAAAAAAAATTAAAAAAAATCAAACTTGCCATTAGGGGTATTTTCGTCATTTACCAGAGAGACTTAACGACGAGACTAATGTCTGTTAGCGGACAGTGGCATTTTGTGAATTTCAAACTCAAATCATGGTATTTTATGAACAACTTTCCAAAAAGAGGTATATCGTGAATTACAAACTCAAATCGTGGCATTTTGTGAATTTTCCCTTATTCTTTTAGTTTCTTCAATCAAAACCCCCCCAATTTATTATTGGTATTCTCCTTAGTTTATTAGTTAGTTTAGAATAGAGATTCAAACTAGACACAACCTCTTTTGGTTTGATAACCTAGAGGGATACTTCTAGGAAAACTTACTACAATTGACCGCTACACTTGTCGTTAGATTTATCCGATATATAAGACTGATCACATTTTTTAAACAACCGTGGTTATCTAAAATAGGATACTATCATCTAGGTAGTTCTATTATGTCAAATGACACCACTATCTTTGAGAGTGAATAAGCTTAATTATAAGCCAAAGTCATACTTAATTATTGGAAGTGTATGAGTGGAACTCTTCCTATAATAGGATACTATCATCTAGGTAGTTCTATTATGTCAAATGACACCACTATCTTTGAGAGTGAATAAGCTTAATTATAAGCCAAAGTCATACTTAATTATTGGAAGTGTATGAGTGGAACTCTTGGAAGAAGAAACCTTGAGACCATCTTCCTATATTTGTTCAACAATTTTGTATATGTGGCCTACCCTAATTGATGTAAGAGCATTCCCTCCTACGAAGGATGAAAGTATTTAAGATTAGTTTATGGGGCGGACAAGTGGCGGCAAGGATGACTGGACTTAATTTTAAATTTGATTAGTTTAGACACAATGATAAGCTCTATTTCCCTTAAAACTCAGGAAGGTGTTTTAATGCTTACTCAAATTCGTGAAAATAATACTCCCTCCTATTCTAAATATAAGTCGTTTTAGGTTTTAGAATTATGTTCAAATTATAAGTCATTTTAGACTTTTTGTATCTATCTTTCTACTTTTACCATTTCTACTTTTTTAATTATTACTATCTCTGTCCCACCAGGATTGTCCTGTTTGCTTTTTGGCACGTTTTTCCACATCAATATTTAACATATAAGATAAGCTAATTTTCTAAAACTAAAATCGTCAAGATATAGTTTAGTATGTAAGGAATCTATTGCATATCTTAGATTTATAAAATTACTTTATCTTATATGTTAAATATTGAAGTCAAACAACATGTTCAAATAGTAAACTGGACACTCCCGGCGGGACGGAGGTAGTATTATCATTGCACTCTACTTTTTATCTTACCAATAAAGTATACTTACTTTTTTATTCTCCCAATACAAAAAGTAAGGGTAAGGAAGTTTTTTTTAACTCTTTCTTAAAAATGGTGAAAAAGTCTAGAACGACTTATAATTAGAACAGGAGTATATTAATACAAAGATAGCGGCATTAATCCTTGGTTCATCTCGAATAGTTTTTTTTTTTTTTTGAACAATTTGCGCGCGCATGTACTTGACAATTGCATTATAAGCATCAAAATCTGGGTCCTTAAAATCAGCATTTGCGTTAACCAACCACTCACGAATCTGCACTGGTCGTCGCTTCACTATCCTCCTTATCTCCTAAAACCTCATCCGATTTCTCCCTTCCTCTCCGCCTCTCATTTCCTTCCACCTTAACCATACCTTTCAGAAAACTATCTGTACATGTCTATCGCGGCTAAAAACAATCCACCACCACTCTCTCTCCTCCTTTTGCATTTGATACTCCGTCTTCGAGAGATAGATTGAGGTGAAGCAGTAGTGATTACAATCAACTGAAAACTCAATATCAATCATCCATGGCCTCCTCGAGTCTGACCACGTGGGTCTCTCCCAAAAAAAGCTTCCAAGACCCATCCTCCCTGATCTCCTCATTCAGGTCCTCCATCTTCAACCCACTTCAAATCTCTTCTCATACTTGTCCCTCCCCCACCTTCACACCATGCCCGATAACAATCCAGTGCGGTCTCCGCGAGCTCCGAGACCGAATCGGGTCAGTCAAGAACACCCAGAAGATCACGGAGGCCATGAAGCTCGTGGCAGCCGCTAAAGTCCGTCGAGCTCAAGAAGCTGTTGTGAATGGAAGACCCTTTTCGGAAACCCTGGTGGAAGTGCTCTACAACATCAATGAACAGCTCCAGACGGACGACGTCAATTCCCCTTTAACCAAAGTCAGACCCGTCAAGAAGGTCGGACTTGTTGTGGTGACCGGTGATCGCGGCCTCTGTGGTGGGTTCAATAACGCTATTCTCAAGAAAACTGAGCAGAGGATGAGGGAGTTGAGGGCACTAGGATTGGAATTCACCATCATTAGTGTCGGCAGAAGGGGAAATTCATATTTCCAGCGTCGACCGGAGATCCCTGTGGATAAGTCAATGGAAGGGTCGAATCTCCCGACTGCTAAAGAAGCGCAGACCATAGCGGATGATGTGTTCTCGCTCTTCGTCAGTGAGGAAGTGGATAAGGTCGAACTGCTTTACACTAAGTTTGTTTCGTTAGTGAAATCTGACCCAGTTATTCACACCCTTCTCCCATTATCTCCCAAGGGTGAAATCTGTGATATCAATGGAATCTGTGTAGACGCCGCAGAGGATGAGTTTTTCAGATTGACTACAAAAGAAGGGAAGTTGACTGTCGAGAGGGATACTTTTAGGGCGGAGACGATGGATTTCTCACCGATATTGCAGTTTGAACAGGACCCAGTTCAGATTCTGGATGCGTTGCTGCCGCTGTATTTGAACAGTCAGATATTGAGGGCTTTGCAGGAGTCATTGGCTAGTGAGTTAGCGGCTCGTATGACTGCCATGAGTAATGCAACTGATAATGCTATTGAGTTGAAGAAGACTCTCTCTACACTTTATAATAGAGAGCGGCAGGCAAAGATTACTGGTGAGATTTTGGAGATTGTTTCCGGGGCAGAAGCTATGGCCGGTAATTAATAAGCATCGCCTCTTCCTCTTCCTCTTCCCGTCGGGTTACTGCAGCGCTGCACCACTTGATCACTAATCTCCTGGGTAATTTTGGTGGTGCTTGTTCATTCTTGATTATATAATTGTATGATTTTGTTATAATGTGTACTTGGAGACAGAAACTCGAAATATTAGTTCTCATATTAGCTTTTGACCGGCAATGAGGACTTAATTCCTTTTGTATATGATATTTTCCAACTATAGAACGGTTTCATATATTAACGAGTGGTTTGAAGCTCCTCAAACTAATAGTTTTGCATTCCTTATCCTGCACTAAGCTATTGACATGAGATCTTGTTTCGATTACCATTACCGGAGGCTAAGGCTAACACTTCCTCCCTCGGCTAAGGTCTCGTCCTTTCCCCGTTTTTTTGCATGCTAACCTCTGCCTTTCTGCCCTCTTGCCTATTCACTCTCCATTCATCCGCACCGCAGCTTAGTGATGAGTATCCTATCCCTTAACTGTAGAGGCTTGGGTGACCCTAACTCCCGACGACGGGTCCTCCAAGTTGTCGAAAACGAGGCCACATATTTCATTTTTCTATGTGAGACAAGGCTTGCTCGTAGAGAAATGGGATGATTTGATAGATGCATGTGCAATTACCTGGGTTTCCAAGTGGATATTCTCATTAAGTCAGTTTTGCAAGCTATTCCATCTTTTGTTATGGCAGTTATGAAGCTCCCTATGGGTTTGATTAAAGAGATTCAAAGGGAAATCCGACAACAGGCTTCCTAGATCGTAAAGGGATATGTTGGTAGTGTTAGGTCCTTATGTAATAGTCTTCATAATGGTGGATGGGGATTCATAGACCCTCAATCCTTCAACGACACCCTCCTTGCCCGGTGATGCTGGCGTGTTCTCTACCACCCTCAGCTCCTTGTCTTACGTGCCCGCAAGGTCAAATACTTCCAGCAATCATATATCGTAAATCCCAGCATGGGTGCTCGGCCAAGCCCAGTGTGGTGATCCTTATGCAACTCTCTCTACCTATTGATTCTTGGTGAGCTGGTGGAAAACCTTAGGAATGGTCTCTACCCCCTGAAGCCAAACAATGAGGGAAGGTCTATTTTCTTAATGGTGATCAAATAGGGTGTGGAAAGAGGAATTAATCCATAACTGGTTTTGCGTAGAAGATGTTGCCCTTATCCTTCAAATGGCCCTCAGTAACACTTCAAGACCTGATAGTTGGTGTTGGGGATAATCAAAGAACGGTGCCTTCTATGTGAGATCAACCTACTACTTGGCTACAACAATCAAACCCAACAAAACTAAATCCACCTCCTACACTAGCAGGATGAGTGTTGCTATGAAGAAGGTCTTCCAATGTGATCTTCCCTTTTGTATTCGATTGTTTGCATGGAAATATATGCAAGGTATCATTCCACGTCGAGCACTTATCCAAAAGCGTTTGGTGGATTTGGAGGATGGTTCATGTCTTTTTTGTGGAGGTGTTGAAAACATAGTACACGTTTTTCCTTCACTGTAATTTGCTGAAAAGGTGGTGGAAGATTGAAAACATGGATTGCCCTAGCATAATTCTTGATGATAATGCCCTCCAGGACTTGCTAATATCTGTCTGTGTTACTGAGACCTTAACCCATCTGGAGACGCTCCTTCCCTTCCTTTGGAAGTTGTGGTTTGCCAGATGCCAACTTTCACATGAACGGGTACAAAATTTTAGAAGGGGAATGAACCAACTTGTATTTATCTTGACACAATCGATGCTATGCCCGCACCCTCTATTCTTACAGAAGAATACCATCTTACCTCTCAGGAAAATGAAGCCCGAATTTATGTGGATGGTAGTGCTAGCAATGAAGGCTATTGTAACACCCCTAATCCTAAACCTGTACTAGCGTCGCAAGTCGTAGCATAAATAAATAACGTCGCAACGGAAAATAAATCTATCTAACCTCGGTGTTACACGCCGTTACCCACCCTTGTGAGCAACAAGGCATCCGTACTCTATCCATCAACTACTCAACGTTGTGATGAACAGATACTGAACACTCTAATTATTATAGACCAAATCCAAACTAAATGAGCAACTAAATGAAATACAACAAACTCCAAAATATAATACATAACCAAACTACAAGTGTTTATTAAAACACAGCAGCTACCCTGTTCCCCGCACTCCGGCTTGTGTCTTCTTCAGTAACCTGAAATGTTTTGCCCAATGAAGGGCTCAGCAATCGAAATGCTGGTATGCTAAATGTAGCCCTAAGTCATCTAGATTCCTTAAGTCGTTTTAGCCATCTTGATATTAGGTTCATTACAAAATATTCCGGTTTACAATAATAGTAGAAATAACTGTAACCATAAAACAAACATATAACAGTCCACCTGCATACATTAGTGCACAGTAACACACCACAACCAATAATCAACACCAAACAAGATATACGTATTAAACAACTGTACTTGTTAGTGGGTCGCATGACCCTTATTCTTTTAAACCAACCACTTAACCTTTCCAATTATTCTCACCTCAGGCGTCATGTCAAGACAACCCTTAATAATCTTTAATAATGGACAGTGTGTCCCCTGGGTTCCAAAAGAACCGTTACCAACTGACCTTATGGCCCTGGATAATATTTGACCGATCCGGTCGAACCTGTGCACCAACGGTAGTGCCTTCCGCCATCCCCGAATGTGGCTGATGGATTTCCTTTGAGTGACTCCCCATTGAAGTCTCTCGTAGTGATCACAATGCATAACCAGAAAGTCGAAACAATCCGGATTCCTCTCTTTATAAGTTAGCCCTTTTGTCAGTGGTACAATAATCAATACTTGAATTAAGACTATAACAGTTGACCATCAGTTAGGTTCAAATAACACCTAAAGGTCAGTTAGTCTTGTTCCAGTTTAGATGTATAAACTTTTGTCATGAGACATTCGCGTATAAAATACAACGCAATAATTTGAGCAATACCATATACAATATCATTCACATAAAATCATAGATATCGTTCTTAAACATTTTAACACATAATGTCTGGACCTTAGGATAATCCTTAGGACATTCAGACCACACAATTAACATACCGTTCACTAAATATTACAGTACAGTCACTGTAGGGTTTATTCTCGTCGTACACCAACTTTGTATGTTATTTATTTTCCCCCGTTGTTTTAGCAGTGGTTCTAGATAACCTAATAGTTCATTATTTTATGTGGGGTTCACATGTGATAATGAATTTTCTATTATACAGTATATCTTTATCTCATTAATTATATATTCATAATTATTTCCACTTATCATTTATATCATATCATTTAGTTATTTATGTTATAACCACCTTTATTTTATAAACTTTATATTATATTTCATAATATACCACAATACATTATATTACTTAATCTTAATCCCTTTCTTTATTAAATTACAAAACCACCATAATAATTCGGTGTTTATATCTTGTACCCAACACCTTTTATAAATTATCAAATAACCATTTAACTTCTATAATTTACTAATTAACCATATCAATTTTTGGAAATTACATTTTGTGCCCACTAATTTTCGCAAATTATTATATAACCACTTATAATTTCGATTTTTGTAAATATCTTTCCTTTATTCACAATTTAACCCAAAAACTTTATATAAGTCACATATTAATTCATAAACCATAGTTTTAATATTTAATCTTCCTTAATTACCGAAAGGACACTTATATTTTTTATAATTTACATTTCCGCCCCACTTAATTTTCGGTTTTCCATTTAAACTCTTATAAATTACATATTCACCCCAAAACTTTTATAAACTTAATATTTTATGTCATAAATCATTTTAACCCAAAGTTTTTGGTCAACACATTGACCAAGACTTAATTTCATAATTAATATTTTAATATGCCCATAAAATCATGTATATTCTCGGTTTTATACCACAACTTCTCCATAATCACAAAATAGCCCCAAAACTTTATAAGGTATTATTTTAACACTTAAACACTTATTTAAAATTCACCAAAATTCATAATATTAATTCCTATCTTATATTATACTAGAAATTTACCAAATTCACCCTTTCATTCCCGGTAATTATATCAAGTACCCCCAAACCTTTCAAAATTTACATTTTAGCCACATAAATTATTAAACTAGCCATTTAAATACTTGTAGCTATTTTTAATGTTCCAAAAATTTATAAAATAAGTTAATACACTTATATATATTTCAAAATTCACCAAATCTCTTGTATTGCTCTCGGCCACAATTGTAACACCCCATCCAAACAATAACATACTTACAACAAATTGCAGCGGAAGAACAACCTCATCACATTACTTAACTTGTTGGTGTTACACGCCGTTAGCCACCCACGTGGCTAACAAGGCTACTACATACACAACGTACCGGTCTGATGGGCTAAATTCCCGAGCGACTATACATTGTTATTCCTTTCCAATACACAACAACAACAGCACCATATCAACTATACCGAGTATTTATAAACTGGTGCCGACAACAATATCGGTCTTACTACACCTACTGTATATATACTTAAATGAATACCCATGTACAATGTCTACCCCGTCTTACTCTCGGACGGCTTCCAGCTCTCTGTACCTGAAATAAGAAAAGAAGAGAAAGGGGTGGCCCCAAGGGGCTCAGCACCTTTGCTGGTATGGTAATCCCGCAGCCCACACTATCGGGCCACGCACAACTACTTGTCGTCTTAGCATGCGGTTGATTATATTTTAATCATACATGTAACAACAAACACACAACATTAAGCATTTCGCCTCAATGGGCTCAACAATCGGATAATACATCCTACTTAATAAATCACCCATGGTATTCATCATCCCTAGAGTGTTTCTCCTCCAACGGAGCTACTTCCTTAATAGACGACACATACCCTTAAATCGGGTTATCCTCAAATGCCTCTTATCACAAGCTTGGAATCATTTCCATGATCCGCACACTTCGCATTTTACAACATTAACATACACTACGTAACAACACTTAACAACACTTTGCACGTTTCCATGTGCACAACATAACACCGCAATAAATATTGCATCACAACACAACACATATCACAACGGGAATGATTTTCTTAGGAACCGACCCAAACATCACCAACATACTGGTGAGCCTAGAGATTGTTGCCAGTCTCATGATAAGCTCGTTACATAACTCGTTACCGTCTCGTTAAATGAACGGTTAACTTAACACAAGGTGTCTCGGATATAGTGATCCAAGCACACCGAAACAAACATAACAATAGTATGCCCCTGTGGCCCGACGTGAGTCAGTAATAGCCTTGGTTAAGCTAAAGGGAAGGTTGGGAACCAAATTGGAAAACAACCATAACATACAGAGAGGATCGAACCTGCTATGACAACGACCCCCATACTCACACGCGTGGCCGGAACAGACCGGACTCCTCACTCCCCCCGTTAGCACTTATTAGTAGTTCAACTTTGAACTTTATCAAACAAATCACAACATTGAGTTAAGTCTTGTCAGACATACACAAGGAAGAGAGAGTCACACATTCACATACAAACATCACACACAAACATCACATAACCAACTCACGCATAGCCGTGGTTAGAACGTTCCTTAAGTCGGAAACGTTATTACCGGATACCGTTCTCTTACGTTTACCTAATAGTGGTTAACTAGCCCTTCAAGCGCATTAGAGGTTACCGGTATCGGCACGTAAACATACAATAACAAAATGACTGTAAACTCGTTTCATGATTTATAACATAACGTGGCAAACATGCAGAAAAACACATTGGCATACAAGCCGGTGTAATCCGATAGGACACAGGTTGCAAGAAAACCATACCTGTCACCGGAGTCCACTTATCCTCACCATTTATGTTCCTCGAGTAACTCTCGAACAACTGTTAACATCACATATGTTTTTATTAACATCGGGGTTTGCTTGATCATTAATGTCAATGCTTAATTGTTCCCCGTTAACTTAGTTACATAACTTAACATTTTTAACTTGTTTTACTCTCACATTTAATACAACTTTTAACCCATTTTATTGCCACTAAACTCACCTAACATGTCCTTAACATCCTTATAACATCATCACCTACCAATCCCCATCATCACATATCATTTCATAACCTTAAACCATGTTTTTGGTCCGACCGACCCACCGACCGACCCACATCTGGGTCGGTCCATTACAGACCCCTTTTTACTTCCTTACAAACATGCCCGTCCGACCCACGTCCGACCCACCTTCCTGGGTCGGTCCATGTGCGAACCTTTTCCCTCCTTTGTAACTTGACCGACCGACCCATGTCCGACCCACCCTTTTGGGTCGGACCATTACCGAACACATTTCTAACATTTTACAGAGGCTCGACCGACCCACAAACTGGGTCGGCCCCTGGGTCGGTCGCCTCCTAAACTTACCCAAACTTTGTCAAATCTTCACCAAACTTCTCCTAAGGCCTCTTAATGTTTCTAACATCATTTGGCACTTCAAACACACCTTTAAGATATTCTTAAACACTCACAAAACTATTTTTCCTACTTCCTTAAACCTTTACTACTCTCCACAAAATTCCTAACACTTACAATGTTTTCTCCTTATGATTTCTAGGTGGCATTTCACCTATAATGACCACAACACTAAGGTGTTTTCTCTACACCTTATCATCACCTCTCAACTTCTTTTCTTACTAGCTAAATCTCCTTTTTCACATCATACCTAAACATCACTTGTTCCTTGAACATCAACATTACCTAACCTTAAACAAACTCCTCCAAGACTTACACACATCCACTAAACACACATTGAATTCCTAGAACTTCAAAGACAACACCTAAATCCTTGCATCACTCTAGACCACTTTAATACATGTTTTCTTCTCTAGTAATCATTCATTCACCTTTGACACTTCCTAGTTCACCAAACTTCCTTAAAACACTTAGAACTTCTTACACATTTTCCCAAATTTGGCCATAGCTTCTCTGCATTTACTCACATCCAAACACTTAGGTTTTCACCTTAAGTCATTCAATAATACCTAAAATCCATCAAACACATCCTTATACCAAACTTCACACATCAAGCACTACATCACAATATAGTGCATAACTTAAATTGCTTGGCACTTAGGCCCTTAAATGCATGGCTCTTAGGCCCTTAAATTGCATAACCTTAAACACTGAATTTCCCATAATAATGCCTTTGACCTGCAATACATACACCAAAACATATGTTCTTTTACTAGTCTCCTTGAGAACATTTTGCTAGGTCACTCACCATTGGCTCCTTAGGTATTTTATCAAGCAAATCAAGCTCATTTTCCTAAGGCATTTAAACTACATTGAGATAGTTGTTTACCTCTTTTTCCTCACAAATTCTTTCTTGGTTCCTTGTAAACCGGTGGGGTGTTTGGTTGTTTGTCAACTTCTAAAATTATACAACAACATAATGAGTATTCAAGCATTATGCTTCATCTCATTGTGAACCCTAGTTACACAATTGTTTTAACACATTAAAGTAATTGTTTTACCTTGGAATTGGAAGAGAACTTGAATAAGTATCAAGAGAGGACTCCTCCTAGTCCTTGGAAGATTCAAATGAAGCTAAAACAAGCAAGATAAATACACCATTGTGAGGTGAATTTTCGGACAACATGTAAACATGGAGGAAACTTGATTTTTCTTTGAGTTTCCTTACCTTGAAGCAAAGGAGAACAAGAATATGTGAAAAGGTGAGCTCAAGCTCCTCCCATGGTGGTTTCTCTTGGTACCGAAATGGAGGTTTTGAAGCTTTGAAGAGACAAGATTGTAGAGCTTGGCTTAACTAAGAGAATGGTGGTGTTTGTTTTTGATTTGGTTAAGTGAGCTAGATTTTACATGTGGTCAAAGGTAGACTTCCATGGTGGTGGTGATATATTACCGAGAGAGAACAAGAAGAAGAAGAAGAAGAAGAATGTGGAACCGTGTGAAATGAAGAGGAAGGAAGGATGAAGATAGAATTTGCTTTTAAGATATTTAAGCCTTAAAGCAAATAGTAACTATGAGTCACATTTATTTACTTAACAAGTAACATGCTTGGTGACTCCTCTCTACAAAAACCGGCCACCATTATGCCTAGGAGGGTGTTTTGGTCTTTGTTGACCAATTTAATCACTTATAACATTATATGTTACAAACTAGTTATAAAAGTCACTATTCACCTATAACAAGGCACATAGAAGTGAAATTTTTGATTTCCCACTAATATGGCCACCCAAATGTGATACTATATACACATGTTAATTAAAGAGTAATGATGGACATTTAGCCATTCAAAACTCATTTACAAGACAATTTTCAAAAACGTGCTTTAAGACTCCTTAAGCACATTTTGTGTTTTAACTTGTTTTCAAGCTTGGTTTTCTTTAGTAATTGCTTTAATATGTTCATTAACATATAAATAAGGTATAGGTATGACCATTAGGTCTTTTACACATTTATCCCAAGCTTAGAGCACATTTTTGCTCATACTGACTTTAAGGTATTACCTTGTGTTTTGTTTGGTTTCATTGTCTACCAAAGTTTCCTAAGGACTTGTTTAGCCTTATTAAATCATAATTAAATGTTATCAAGTCTTGGTAGGCTCTTTGGTCCTAACCAAGTTCACTCATAGCTTAGAGCATGTTTTTGCTCAAACTGTGTCTTAGTGCTTTATTGCACTTTACTATGTTTAAATTGTTCACTGATGTTTCTAAGGCACTTTTTAGCCTTTACATACCATAATTTGATATTTAAACCACATATCAAGGTTTGGGGTATTTCAATCTACCCCCCTTAAAAGAACTTCGTCCTCGAAGTTCACACTTTTCACACATCATAGATTTGAACACAATAATCACTTGGAAATAAACTTCCTTAACCAAACACACTTTACATCACAACCTCGGACTTAATGGTCCGGGCAACACATTCACATCCACACATAACATAACATATCCAAATGATAACCTCGGACTCTATGGTCCGGGTATCTTAACAACATTTACACATACATAACAAGATTTGGACACGTGGGTCCCGATAACATAACAGTCTTTAGACACGTAGGTCTATCTAACACCACACATTTAGACTCATAGGCCTTGATAGTATACACTTTAGGAAATCCAAGTCAAACAACATTCATTACACATACCACACAACATGTCAGAGCATGTATAGCAATCAAAAATATCCTTGATATACACGTGATCCCGTAGAACACGGTCGCGATGGACACCTTCCGTCCCCGTGCCTTTAAGAGATTAAAATAATCACATAAGTTTAAAATTTCCTTGTGAGGTTAAGTAAGAGAACTTTAATTACGTAAAGTATCCATCAACGTTTTATAAATACAATTTAAAATCCTTTTGAAAACACACACAACTCCAAGTCCAACTTAAGCTCTTTGCTTCATTTTTAGCGTGGTTATTTGTGACCACTTATAGGGAGTTTCAAGAGTCATCCAACCCTGATGTGATCAGCATCAGTGTTGAACTATCCTTCCACCCAAATTTGTGTTCGGCTTCCCTTGATCACATGCAAATCAAGTTCCACCTCCCACTTCATTTTCAAGCATCAAGTAAATCACTCATTTCCAATTTTCTATCTTTTGAATCATTCTAGTCATGATCACAACATCTCCAAAGGATAGAACTCCGTCTATCAATTACCTCCATTCACTTTTAATCCTGTTGCCTAGGGAATCTTATTCTCACTAGGTTCTATGTCGGTATCATGCCCTTTCATGCATCACTATAAAGTATATATATATATATATATAACACATATATTTTATCCAAATACTACACCTGGTTTTACATTTATACACTGTCGGGGCTTTTGTTCCCCCGGAGTTTATCTACTCCCCACACTTGTACAATCACACATAACTGTTAACAAACACACACACTTATCACAATGGTATTCGCATCATCTGTGCGCAATTACCACAATTAATCCATGAATGCATGTGTATGTTTACGTAACACACACACCAATCATCAAAACAAACAATACTTTTGTGCTATGCACAAATGAGTCACACACACTACGTACACTTGTACGGTAATATACACCAAGGGGTTTTGCGCTCTACCCCCCTTAAAAGGGATTACGCCCACGTAATCAATCAGTAAGCATTAGCTTAAAATGTCTCACCGTCGTGAAGTATCTTAACTTCCACGCGGTGTGTTACACAACGGATTCTGATTAGAGGGTCTTAACCATATTAGCGGTTTAGTCTCTAAACCAAATTTGCGTTGGAGTTATAACTCATAACGGTTTCGGTCCTGGCCTGTGAGGCTTTTAGGCGTTAATAATTAGCCATCCACTCATGTCACCATGTACATCAACACTGAATCACTGGCTTACTAGTTTCTGCTGCGAAACTCTAATAACTGTAGAGCTTAATTGCTCCCTTTTATTATTCTTACTGTATTGTATAGTCCCCAATTGTCACCTTCTTGGTACAATGGTTCTCCTACGTCGCGTGGTATCTCTTACCGTTAGCGAATTCGGTGAGTTTCACAATTTTCCATCCACTTCCAAAAATTTACTGTGTATAAACTATGTATTTCACATGATTGACTTGCTTCTACGACTACTGTCGGTTGAGATTGCTACTACCTAGTGTGTAGTGCTCTCTCAGCTATTTCCACCATTTGGGGTATAATCCATACCGATATGACGTTAGTGCTACTGTAGTCACTTACTGTTAATCATGTCTCCATATTTGGTTTTGTACAAGTACTCTTTTATTGGTGTGGTCTTGCATTTCCTATGCATCGGCCATTATAACATTATTGCTTCACAATTAACGTGTTTCCAATTCCTAGCTATCCCACTCGTTCATTACTGCGCAAGTGCAATACCAAAACACTCAGTCATACAGAGTGCAGAGGCGTAAACTCTTGACAGTAAATTCCTTATGCGATTCGCCATGGAATTCACACTGAGTTCCTCATCACACAGTACCAACCACTGGCTTATTGCCCAGTCTGTCTAACATCACTCATCTTGTATCTCCACTGAGTTTAACTCATAACTGGCCTTATCCGCCACATCATTATTTAACAACACTTATACAACGGTCGCTTACTGCGCACCGTACTTATTGTATAACACTAACTCAAATCGTATTTACTGTTACATTAACTTCCACACATATACTTACATCATTCGTATTATGGTTCATCCCTCATTTGGATGACCACTGAATGCTCCTTGAGCATCGATCATTCGAGTCACAAGCCGGCGTTATTCAGCCAGGTGCTTCACTTTATACACATACTACTAAGCTAATTTCTCTTTCAATAACAACATGGTCAATCCTTAACATATTTCTTGAACTTGATTCACATAGTTACCGCTCCTGCGGTGTCACAATGTCGAGAGGTGTCCCCACTCTTAATGCAGTGGTTTGTTTACCACTCTATTCGCTTATACAACCTAAACTTCTACCATCCATCGAATTTATATGATATATCCTGCTTTTGGATTATAAGCCTTATTTGCCTTGAGCTGGGCTCATTATAGGCTGTCCACACACATGTACTTCTCTGTACAATATTACAAGGTCGTTGCATCACGTTTCCTTTCATGGGATGCCCCTTAGGTTTGTCAGTCCGTCTCCTGACAATTTTATGTCTGAACTGTGTGTTAGTTTCAACCCTTCTGCTTCTGTCGTGCATTTCATTCAACAATTGTTGATGTGAACACCCTTCAAGGATTGCTCCTGGGTGTTGTTAAGTTATGCCTTTACATTTGGCTCACACTTATTGGTACATTCCGTTAGCTACGCCTTTCGCGTTCTTTACTGGTTATTATCTTCTTCTGTGAAGATTAACATTTCCTGGTAGTGTAGGTACTCATTCTGGGAATTTATCCGTTCATTGCACATTAATGTGTCCACATTAGGCATCTGCTTGCCATGTACAGGCTGGGTCACCATTCCAGCTATAATGTTTATCCCTAAGGATCCTTAAGACATATATGGTGTCTTTGCATAACAGTCAGTGCACATCGCACTTCCTAACTCTTAAACATTTCCTTGAAAGGAATTTATTGATCCTTTTAGTCTTGCTAACTTAACTGAATTCCTTAACTTTAATTATCCCTTGTAATCCTTAGCTCTCGTTCGATTTCTACTGCTGACCGTAGACGGAGTCGACTACTTCCCGTGTTTCGGACTCTACTGGTATACATATATGGGGTATCATACTGATACATTGCTACTTACCCAACTAACCCATAAGTAGGTCTGTCAGGCCCACATGCTCCTATCGGAGTGCGGTCGTCCCACAACACAGTTGGTACACTTGTAGTGTCCGTCACACGCCTAGGTGAAGTATTCTGTTGTCAACTCCCTTATATTGTCCCGTGACAATATTCATTCCTTGCTTCCCGAACTTAATCGAGGGAAAGTTTATCCATTGTTGTATCCTTGTCAACTGTCCTTGGTTTTACTGGTTTGGTTTAAAAGAAGGTTGGAAAGAAGTGTTGGTTTGAAAGAAAATCTGGTTTTGAAAAGAAGAGGGTTTGTATAAATCTGGGTTGAAAGAAAATTTTCACGGTTTCACAACATCTTCTTACCTTAACCAAGTCTAGCTTCTTGCTGACTGGTGTACTTACAATCACAGAGGTTAGGCTATTAAGCCCTTCCATGGTCATAGTGGTCTCGTTTAACTTTATGATACTTTACTAAGTACTTGTAGTGGTTATAAATTTCCCGAACAGCCCTGTTATAGCAGCACTTGCTATGGCAAGTGCGCCATGCTAACTGGCTATCAGTTTAACACATACCGGTTGTGGTATTGTTTTTACCCGCACTGTCATCAGTGGCCTTGTTGGCCCTCACTGATCCTACTGTCTTCATATGACGGTCATCAACTAGGGTGTTTCCCATTCTGGGAGACCCCGTTCTCATAGTATTGTATTCACTTTGTAGTCCGTTCCACGTATTTGGGCACTACCTTGTAGTTTCCCTTGTCGGTTGGTATACCGTTGGTGCATTATTTATTAACTGTGATCCCGTAGACACTCGTCTCGGGTTTCACTAATCCACTTCTTGCCTGTTGCACGGTTGGTGCGTTGCAAGCTGGTTATTCTCGACTGCTCTGCATGTCGACCCAGGTTGCTGGAAATTCTATTCTTCTATACACAAGATTCTTCATTCTTCGCTACTAAATGCGGTTAACATTGTCCAGATGGAGACCGTCTCCGGGATTCCCAGTTTTCGGGATCTACCGTATGACAGGTTCTCCGTACCCTAAAGGTATGTAATAACAGCTAGATCGGGTATTCCCGAGTAAGAGTGGACTTCCATCTCTCTGGCGTTCTTTCCCAAGTTATCAAACAGGGATTGTGGAGGGTGGGATGGATATTGTAGGTTTCCAGTATTCACTGGTAGTTCCTATCTAGCGTATCTCTCACGCTATCACTCAACCCTTAACCCAAAGTACTTAAATCCTAACTCGGTACTTCCTAAGCTCGGTAGTTCAGTCATCAGAGCGATACTTCGCTCTGATACCACTTTTTGTAACACCCCATCCAAACAATAACATACTTACAACAAATTGCAGCGGAAGAACAACCTCATCACATTACTTAACTTGTTGGTGTTACACGCCGTTAGCCACCCACGTGGCTAACAAGGCTACTACATACACAACGTACCGGTCTGATGGGCTAAATTCCCGAGCGACTATACATTGTTATTCCTTTCCAATAACAACAACAACAACAACACCATATCAACTATACCGAGTATTTATAAACTGGTGCCGACAACAATATCGGTCTTACTACACCTACTGTATATATTACTTAAATGAATACCCATGTACAATGTCTACCCCGTCTTACTCTCGGACGGCTTCCAGCTCTCTGTACCTGAAATAAGAAAAGAAGAGAAAGGGGTGGCCCCAAGGGGCTCAGCACCTTTGCTGGTATGGTAATCCCGCAGCCCACATGCTATCGGGCCACGCACAACTACTTGTCGTCTTAGCATGCGGTTGATTATATTTTAATCATACATGTAACAACAAACACACAACATTAAACATTTCGCCTCAATGGGCTCAACAATCGGATAATACATCCTACTTAATAAATCACCCATGGTATTCATCATCCCTAGAGTGTTTCTCCTCCAACGGAGCTACTTCCTTAATAGACGACACATACCCTTAAATCGGGTTATCCTCAAATGCCTCTTATCACAAACTTGGAATCATTTCCATGATCCGCACACTTCGCATTTTACAACATTAACATACACTACGTAACAACACTTAACAACACTTTGCACGTTTCCATGTGCACAACATAACACCGCAATAAATATTGCATCACAACAAAACACATAACACAACGGGAATGATTTTCTTAGGAACCGACCCAAACATCACCAACATACTGGTGAGCCTAGAGATTGTTGCCAGTCTCATGATAAGCTCGTTACATAACTCGTCACCGTCTCGTTAAATGAACGGTTAACTTAACACAAGGTGTCTCGGATATAGTGATCCAAGCACACCGAAACAAACATAACAATAGTATGCCCCTGTGGCCCGACGTGAGTCAGTAATAGCCTTGGTTAAGCTAAAGGGAAGGTTGGGAACCAAATTGGAAAACAACCATAACATACAGAGAGGATCGAACCTGCTATGACAACGACCCCCATACTCACACGCGTGGCCGGAACAGACCGGACTCCTCACTCCCCCCGTTAGCACTTATTAGTAGTTCAACTTTGAACTTTATCAAACAAATCACAACATTGAGTTAAGTCTTGTCAGACATACACAAGGGAAGAGAGAGTCACACATTCACATACAAACATCACACACAAACATCACATAACCAACTCACGCATAGCCGTGGTTAGAACGTTCCTTAAGTCGGAAACGTTATTACCGGATACCGTTCTCTTACGTTTACCTAATAGTGGTTAACTAGCCCTTCAAGCGCATTAGAGGTTACCGGTATCGGCACGTAAACATACAATAACAATAATGACTGTAAACTCGTTTCATGATTTATAACATAACGTGGCAAACATACAGAAAAACACATTGGCATACAAGCCGGTGTAATCCGGTAGGACACAGGTTGCAAGAAAACCATACCTGTCACCGGAGTCCACTTATCCTCACCATTTATGTTCCTCGAGTAACTCTCGAACAACTGTTAACATCACATATGTTTTTATTAACATCGGGGTTTGCTTGATCATTTAATGTCAATGCTTAATTGTTCCCCGTTAACTTAGTTACATAACTTAACATTTTTAACTTGTTTTACTCTCACACATTTTAATACACTTTTAACCCTTTATTAAAACTCCATTTTATTGCCACTAAACTCACCTAACATGTCCTTAACATCCTTATAACATCATCACCTACCAATCCCCATCATCACATATCATTTCATAACCTTAAACCATGTTTTGGTCCGACCGACCCACCGACCGACCCACATCTGGGTCGGTCCATTACAGACCCCTTTTTACTTCCTTACAAACATGCCCGTCCGACCCACGTCCGACCCACCATTCTGGGTCGGTCCATGTGCGAACCTTTTCCCTCCTTTGTAACTTGACCGACCGACCCATGTCCGACCCACCCTTTTGGGTCGGACCATTACCGAACACATTTCTAACATTTTACAGAGGCTCGACCGACCCACAAACTGGGTCGGCCCCTGGGTCGGTCGCCTCCTAAACTTACCCAAACTTGTCAAATCTTCACCAAACTTCTCCTAAGGCCTCTTAATGTGTTCTAACATCATTTGGCACTTCAACACACCTTTAAGATATTCTTAAACACTCACAAAACTATTTTTTCCTACTTCCTTAAACCTTTACTTACATCTCCACAAAATTCCTAACACTTACAATGTTTTCTCCTTATGATTTCTAGGTGGCATTTCACCTATAATGACCACAACACTAAGGTGTTTTCCCTACACCTTATCATCACCTCTCAACTTCTTTTCTTACTAACTAAATCTCCTTTTTCACATCATACCTAAACATCACTTGTTCCTTGAACATCAACATTACCTAACCTTAAACAAACTCCTCCAAGACTTACACACATCCACTAAACACATTGAATTCCTAGAACTTCAAAGACAACACCTAAATCCTTGCATCACTCTAGACCACTTTAATACATGTTTTTCTCTCTAGTAATCATTCATTCACCTTTGACACTTCCTAGTTCACCAAAACTTCCTTAAAACACTTAGAACTTCTTACACATTTTCCCAAATTTGGCCATAGCTTCTCTTGCATTTACTCACATCCAACACTTAGTTTTTCACCTTAAGTCATTCAATATACCTAAAATCCATCAAACACATTCTTATACACAACTTCACACATCAACACTACATCACAATATAGTGCATAACTTAAATTGCTTGGCACTTAGGCCCTTAAATGCATGGCTCTTAGGCCCTTAAATTGCATAACCTTAAACACTGAATTTCCCACATAATAATGCCTTGACCTGCAAATACATACACCAAACATATGTTCTTTTACTAGTCTCCTTGAGAACATTTTGCTAGGTCACTCACCATTGGCTCCTTAGTATTTTATCAAGCAAATCAAGCTCATTTTCCTAAGGCATTAAACTACATTGAGTAGTTTGTTTACCTCTTTTTCCTCACAAATTCTTTCTTGGTTCCTTGTAAACCGGTGGGGTGTTTGGTTGTTTGTCAACTTCTAAAAATTACAAACAACATAATGAGTATTCAAGCATTATGCTTCATCTCATTGTAAACCCTAGTTACACATATTGTTTTAACACATTAAGGTAATTGTTTTACCTTGGAATTGGAAGAGAACTTGAATAAGTATCAAGAGAGGACTCCTCCTAGCCCTTGGAAGATTCAAATGAAGCTAAAACAAGCAAAATAATACACCATTGTGAGGTGAATTTTCGGACAACATGTAAACATGGGGAAACTTGATTTTTCTTTGAGTTTCCTTACCTTGAAGCAAAGGAGAACAAGAATATGTGAAAAGGTGAGCTCAAGCCCCTCCCATGGTGGTTTCTCTTGGCACCGAAATGGAGGTTTTGAAGCTTTGAAGAGACAAGATTGTAGAGCTTGGCTTAACTAAGAGAATGGTGGTGTTTGTTTTTGATTTGGTTAAGTGAGCTAGATTTTACATGTGGTCAAAGGTAGACTTCCATGGTGGTGGTGATATTACCGAGAGAGAACAAAAGAAGAGAGGAAGAAGAGAATGTGGAACCGTGTGAAATGAAGGAGGAAGGAAGAATGAAGATAGAATTTTGCTTTTAAGATATTTAAGCCTTAAAGCAAATAGTAACTATGAGTCACATTTATTTACTTAACAAGTTAACATGCTTGGTGACTCCTCTCTACAAAACCGGCCACCATTATGCCTAGGAGGGTGTTTTGGTCTTTGTTGACCAATTTAATCACTTATAACATTATATGTTCAAACTAGTTATAAAAGTCACTATTCACCTATAACAAGGCACATAGAAGTGAAATTTTTGATTTCCCCTAATATGGCCACCCAAATGTGATACTATATAGTACACATGTTAATTAAAGAGTAATGATGGACATTTAGCCATTCAAAACTCATTTACAAGACAATTTTTCAAAAACGTGCTTTAAGACTCCTTAAAGCACATTTTGTGTTTTAACTTGTTTTCAAGCTTGGTTTTCTTTAGTAATTGCTTTAATATGTTCATTAACATATAAATAAGGTATAGGTATGACCATTAGGTCTTTTACACATTTATCCCAAGCTTAGAGCACATTTTTGCTCATACTGACTTTAAGGTATACCTTGTGTTTTGTTTGGTTTCATTGTCTACCAAAGTTTCCTAAGGACTTGTTTAGCCTTATTAAATCATAATTAAATGTTATCAAGTCTTGGTAGGCTCTTTGGGTCCTAACCAAGTTCACTCATAGCTTAGAGCATGTTTTTGCTCAAACTGTGTCTTAGTGCTTTATTGCACTTTACTATGTTTAAATTGTTCACTGATGTTTCTAAGGCACTTTTAGCCTTTACATACCATAATTTGATATTTAAACCACATATCAAGGTTTGGGGTATTTCAATATATGTCATTTAAATAATTTAAAAACTATTTATATGCTATATAATTATATAAATATTAGTATATGTTGCATACAAATAGATAAATATTAATATATATTATTCATAGTGTAAATATGTATTAACACTTCTCTGTTGGGAACCAAACAACAACAAGACAATCGTTGAGAATTCTATTCTGTTTCCGTGTAGAATCAAACAGACTTCTGATTCGGGGGAATCCCTTTCCTTTCCTTTTCATCCCTTCCTGATTTCATTTCGTTTCCTCGCCTCGAAGTGAACGCACCCCTTAATCCCTTAAGTTCTTAGGGTCCTAATCATTACCACCCTACCAAAGGTACACCTTATTACCTATTACCATCCTTAGAATTCAATTTTTTTTTAATTTTTAGGCTCGACCGAACTTCCGACCGACCTTACCTAAGGTCGCCATTCCAGAACATATTACCGCTTGAAAATTCTACCTCCCACCCGACCTTGCAAGTCCGGTCCCAAGGTCGGTCCATTCCCGAGAGTTTCCCCGTGGGATTTTTAAGCCCGACCGAACTTGCCAAGTTCGGTCCCATGTTTTCGGTCGATTCCAGAGACTCAATTCGTACACAAAATATAAGCCCGACCGAACTTGCAAGTCCGGTCCCCAAGTTCGGTCGGTTCCAGAAACTTCTCCGCAGTGTAAACTGAGCTCGACCGACCTTGCAGGTCCGGTCCCAAGGTCGGTTGGCTCCAGAACCTTATTTCTAAATTCCCATTGACTCCAAACTTCTCCACAAGTTCCCCCATGTCCTAATACCATTTAGGTACTTAAACTCACCTTAGAACTTCCACCAAACTCTCCAAAACAACTTCCAAAGATCTTCTCAAACTTTACTTACTAAATTCTTACAAACACTCCTAACATTTGTCATATAATTCCTTACATTTCCACATGTACATTTTGTCTAAAACTTTAACTATCCCAAGTGTTTCTTTTCAAACCCATATAACTCCTCCTTAACATCATTGCACTCCATCTTGCTAGTTAAACCTTCCAAGGTCATCTTGCATGTCCATGCACAATTTCTCTTCTTTTCATTCGTTACTCATCACTCCTAAACTCTTGAGCTTACTTATACTTCTTTTATTCACTTACTCACCTTCCTCATGATCACACGCTCTTTTACATTCTTAGTCATTTTCCTTGACGTTTGACAACATTCTCCCACACCTTTCTCTTCCATCACCTAAGTCCACTTTTACAATCTAAACTAAAACCTTATTGTTCCACTACTAGCATCATCACTACTTAGACAAGCTTCCCAAGACTTTCAGTGATATATATTCCCAAGTTCATACCTAAATCACCTTAAGCATTATACCCTTCTCCTTAAAACTTATGTACAAGTCTTACATTCCTCATATCTTGGTTTTGGTGTGTTTAATACACTCACCAATTCTCTAATTCCTCCTAGACATCCCTAGTCATTCTAAACCTCAAGAAATCCTTAGTTAACTCATTCCACTCAAATTCCTTTTTATGACTCCTAGTAAATCCTAGGTCATATAGTTCACCACCATCAGTTAAACACTTTGTTTCTACTCAAATTTCGCCATAGCTTCTCTAGCATCTCATCATGCCCAAATGCATTGTTTCCTTCCTCATTCAACCATCTCACACATCAAGTTCTCTATTCTCATCATATCTCATCACCCAAACCAACTCATCACAACAAACTCAATACATTGCATAATCTTAAATTGCATAGCACCAAGGCTCTTAAATGACATGGCTCTTAGGCCCTTAAATGACTTAAACTTAAGCACTGAATTTCCCACATATAAAAGCTTTCAACCTGCAAATACACCCATCAATCTCATAATAGTTATAATGCTCTCTTAAAACCATCTCAAACTTATCTTACTAACTCATTCCCATTGGCTCCTTAGTCACAAGTTCACAAGCTTATTTAAGTTCTTTTTCCTTGGTTATATAACCCATTACCTAATGTAAGCCCTAGGCTACATTGGTACTCATCTAAAACTCATTCCTTAACCCTTAACCACCATTAGGTAAGTAATTTACCTTGTTTTCTCAAGCTTATCTTATCTTCCTCCTTAGACCTTCTTCTTGAATGAATATCGCCACCACTTAAATTCCCTTGCCAATGTTCTAATCAATATTCAAGTACTTCATATGAGTACTAAACAATACACTAACCTCAAGGAATGAAAACCTAGGTTAGAAATGTGTTCTAAG
This sequence comes from Limonium bicolor, assembly GCA_023374045.1. Taxonomy (NCBI): domain Eukaryota; kingdom Viridiplantae; phylum Streptophyta; class Magnoliopsida; order Caryophyllales; family Plumbaginaceae; genus Limonium; species Limonium bicolor. The sequence goes on along the minus strand of CM041779.1, from coordinate 52,332,954 downwards.
GCATAAAAGTGGATGATTACCTTTGAAGTCTCAAGATAGACCTTGGAATTGAATGAAATAGGACCTCCACTAATCCTTGGTGAATAAATCAAGCTATAACAAGGCATAAAAATAAGGCCCCATGAGTATTAATTTTCGGCCATGTAAGGAAGTGATGAAAACTTGGTTTTTCTTACATTTTCTTTACCTTAAGAGAATGGAGAAGCTAATGAGCTCTTCAAACTTGATTTTCCTCCATAAATGGAGTTTTCTCATGGCACCAAACTTAAGCTTTGAAAGATTTGAAAAGATAGAAAGCTAGAGCTGAGCTAACAAGAATAATATGTGTTTAGTTTTTGATTGGAGCTAAAATGAGTGATTTGTAGACAAGGCAAGGTGAGGCAACAATGGAGCTTGTTCTCTCGGTTTGAGGGGATGAAGAGCATGAAGAAAACCGTGGAAGAAGAGAAATGAAGAGAGAGGAGAAAAAGGTAGCTTTTAAGAGATATTTTGTCCTTATAAAGTAAATAGTAACTTTACTTATTTCCCTCTTCTTTTCTTTAATTGAATGACTCATGTGGTGACTCACCACTCTCAAAAATCGGCCCCCCTTGTTAAATAAGGGCATGTTTGCCTTTATTGACCAATTAACTAAACTAAGTTGATTAAAGACTAAACTAGTCACTATTGGCACTATTCACAAATTAGTGCACATATTTCTGAAATTTTTGATTTCCCATTGATTTAGGCTTCCTAATGTGATACTAATTAGTACACATGTTGATTAAAGAGTAATGATGGACATTTAGCCACTCAAAACCAATTCTAAGACAATTTCTCAAAAAGGTGCTTTAAGGAGTCTTAAAGCACATTTTGTGTTTAAGCTTGTTTTTGAGCTTGGTTTTCTTTGCTAATTGATTTAAAATGTCCATTAGCATATTAATAAAGTCTTATATGGTATTTGGGTGCTAATCAAAGTCACTCCAAGCTTAGAGCATGTTTTGCCCAAATTGCCCTTAAGGCACTTTCTTGCGTTTTCCTTGGTTTAAATTGTCTACCAGTCTTTCTAAGGCATATTCTAGCCTTACTACATCATAATTTGATGTTTTACTTAGCATATCAGGTTTGGGGATTTCATAGCAAGTGTTACATGGACTGTTGTGGTATTCATGAGAATGGTTTGAAATAGAAACTATAAGTTATATTTTGTTATAAGTTAAGATGTTATAACATGTGATATATATAATGTTATATTAATATGGGGACAATATTGTAAATATTGGAAAATATTGGAATTGATGAGAAGTCAAATTCTCATACATATG
>CM041779.1:52301587-52331150 GCA_023374045.1 Limonium bicolor | reverse complement strand
CCCTGCAAGTCTAGTGTGGTTCTTATGTGAATAATAGAAGTTGTAGTCGACTCCTAGAGTCTAGGGATTTATAGGACGGTAGTTACAACTTAACTAACCGTATATATATACTTGCATTTATTTCATATGAAAGCATGCCTGTGCGAGAGAAAAGAATGAGATTATCAGGGCAAGTGTGGATCAGACTTAAGAGTGTGTGTAAGTGCTTGAGAGTTGGTGAGCTAGAGAGGACTGGGTTAGAGTGTCAATACTTTGGGTATTTGATAGACCGACAGGCCGGGGAGCGGCCAGTGAACCGTAGGCCGATAGTCAGGTGAGGGTTAAGGACTTTAGGGGTAAAGTTGAAACTGTCCAGGAAGTCCGTGTGTGGGGCGAGGGAGATTGAGTAAATTCTTGTGTGCAAATTCTCTATCAAAATGGAGTTTCCAATTTAAGTTTATCTTGTGTCTTTTTCTAACTATCAAAGTTTCATTTAAAGTCCACAATACGCCCATGACATGTCGGGGATGCTTCAAGAGCGCTTGCTGGTTTCAATTGGTATCAGAGCTGGTCTCTTCTAGAAAGATAACTGCTTTGGAAGACGATCAAAATGTCTCACTTAAGCCTACTAGCGGCAGAAGAAGGTTCTGCACCAAATCGACCACCACTCTTCAATGGAGACAACTACACTCACTGGAAGAATAAAATGGAGTTTCACATCAAGTATGATGATCCAAGAATGTAGAGGATGATAACACATGGAGAGTACACCTTCCAGAACGCTCAAGGACAAGACATATCTATCGACAACATGACGGATGATCAAATCAAGAAGCTGATATTCAATGCTCGAGCCGTAAGAATACTACACTGTTCACTACTACCTGAGCAATACTCTAAGATAGCCTTAGCCAAAACAGCTCAAGAGATTTGGAAAACTCTTGAGGTCACGTATAGAGGGAATGATGAGATCAAAAAGACTCACATTTAGTTGCTACTCACTCATTGGGAGCTATTTAAGAAAGAAGATAAGGAGAACATTTCTGAAATGCATACAAGGTTCACCAAGCTGATCAACGAAATGTTGGTGCTTGGAAGAACTATCTCAAACAAGGATCAAATTCGGAAGTTCCTCAGATCTCTTCCTGCCTCTTTTGACAACAAGGTCAACGCCATGCAAGAAGTCCATGATCTCTCTAAGATGTCATTGGCGGACATGTTAGGTTCCCTAATGGCGTTCGAGTTGAAACTACAACAACAAACCTCTGAAAGTTCAAGAGAAAAGGGAAAAGGCATAGCCCTACAAGTAGCTGAAAACTCCAAGACAGAAGAAGACAATGATGAGATGGTCCTCTACGGTAAGAGGTACTTTCGAAAATTCATAAGAAACAACATAAGGAAAGGAAGAGAGCCCAAGGATATTGACGATCACCACAAGAAGAACAATGATAAGTGTTTTGGATGCTCGAAACGTGGGCATCACATCAAAGACTGTCCTCAACAATCACGAGAGGATAACAACAAGGTCAGGAAACCTGTTCGACTATCACTCAACAAAGGGCCAAGGAAAGAAGCAATTGTTGCTGCATAGGGAGACTTAGAGCTCAGCGACAATAACCAAACCTCATATAGTGACTCCTCGGAGGACGAGAAGGGTCACCTATGCCTTGAAGAAATTTGCTTGATGACACAATATAAGGAAACTTCAGAGTTAGAAGAAGAAGATCACAACAAGGTAAACTACTCTAAAGTTAGAAAGAGGATTCTAAAGGCTGAACTCCCTGGACTTAGAAAATTTTCTCTTATATTAGTTGATCAACTTGAGGATTTGGAAAATGAAAATAAGGAACTTTTGGAGCAAAATGAAAAATTGGAGAAGAAATCAGACAAGGATAAAGTAGATAATCTTATGAAAGCACTCATGAAATTACGAATTGATTATAGTGAAATTCTTTCTGCTCATGAAAAGATGAAACTGGGAAAACAACCTGAAATTGATAAATAGTTTGTTGCACTTAGTACAAAGGAAAAGAAGTAGCGTTCGTCAAAGAGAACAATGCAAAGCTAGAAGCTGTATCTAGGACGCCCATTTGGAGAAACAAACGACCAGTCGGGTATCAGTCAGAGACCAGTCGTAAAGGTATCTGCAACCTATGCAGACAACTTGGTCATCATGAAGCCAGTTGCTATAAAACGTGTTTTATGAGGCATTGACAACTCAAGAAAATAGGACTAAAATGGGTAATCAAAAATGATCCTAGAACAATAGTTGATGGTGGAAATGGGACCAACCTTTCTATGGACCCTAACCCCACACCACTAACGTGTTAAGTGCATAATCGAGTGGGAATGGACCCCTGCTGGTACATTGGCAGTGGGTGCTCTAAACACATGACAGGAGACAAAAAGAAGTTCTTCTCACTCGAACTAGGAAGCCAATGAACCGTTTCCTTTGGCGACAACAAGAAAGGAAAAATCATCGCTGTAGGTTAGGTTGGTATTACTTCAGATTATGTCATAGATAGTGTAAATTTGGGCAATGGTTTAAAATTCAACTTGCTTAGTGTTTCTCAAATTTGTGACAAAGGCAATTCAGTTCACTTCTATCCTACACATTGTAGCATACTTAGTTAGAACAATGGCAAAGAGATGTTAAAGGGAAAAAGGTGGAAAAATGTTGATGTAACCAGTTTGAAGGATATTGAAAATCTAAATCTTCCCTGCTTAACTACTTCAGTAGATGACTCTACACTATGGCACAAACGATTATGGCATGTTAGCACTTCATTGTTAAGAAAACTTGTCAAGAAACGGTTTGTAAGAGGTCTCCCTGAGATTAAAGAATTTGAGACCAATCTTTGTGATGCTTGTGTTAGAAGCAAACAAATTAAGACTTCTTTTAAATCAAAGAACTTAGTTAGTACATCCAAGCCACTTCAATTACTTCACATGGACTTATGTGGACCTATGAGAATCAAAAGTTATGGAGGAAATTGGTATGTGTTTGTAATTGTTGATGATTACTTACGATTTGTTTGGACACTCTTTATTGCTTCCAAAGACGAAGTCTTTGAGAAATTTCAAGTCTTGGTAGGAAAGGTGCAAGTATAACTCAACCACAAGATCAAGGCTCTTCGGTCTGATCATGGGTCAGTGTAACACCCCTCACATTAAACATGTAATAATCACTCTCGTAGCATAATTAAAGACGACTTACCGCAGAAGTTAAACACTAATAATTCTCACTCGGGTGTCACACACCATTACTCACCCATGTGAGTAACGAAGCAAATAACTATCATAATACTAGAATTCATAACCGCTATGATGAACCGAGATATCATACTACTAACCTACTCATATTAATTACATATGACGGTAATGAATATCATGAGCATCTAAAAACATTCCCAATAATTACATCGTTGTATATGATACATATAAACTCTGAAACATGCAGAAACTAGAAGGCCTCGTCATCTACCCAACGATCCCGCACTTCGACTTCAAGTCTCGATCATTTCCTGTAATGTGGTGCCGTATAGGCTCAGCAAAACTGAGCATGCTAGTATGTGATCCTAGACCCTTTAGGCCACTTAGGTCATTTTAGCCATCTTGATTAACATGGGGTTCGATTCATGTTGTACAGTTTACATGCTTATAACATAACTTTAATTACGGAATCAAAGCACACAACAGGTAATCAAACATTCACACATCAAGACATGCTATTACGACATTTATAATTGAACAATTAAATTTGAATCAACGGCGAGGTAAGAGTTAGCTAAAGTCCAGTTAGTCTCACTTGTTTATTTCCATCACATGAAGCCCCGCTTCCAACAATCTCACATAAACATACGGGTGTCATGTTAAAGACAAATTATTGTTTAGCCTCACACATTTATAAACTTGGACAGTAGTCTGGTGCCATCTATAGTGAGTAGATGGGCTTACTGATCTATAGTGGTAGATGTCCATTAGGCCGAAGCCTTGGTGCCAACAGCAGCACAACTCTCACTAACGATCATCTCCGGCTCGTTAGATTAATAAGAGTAGACCCTAAATGGGTGCGAAACTCTAGAGATCACTATACACAACCTGCTTGAATGAATGCAGACCAAGATTAATTAAACAATGTTTGATTAATTAACACACTCTCATTTGTTAGTGTATTTTAATTAATCTCTTGGAGATTTAATCTCATTGATTGGAGAACACATTTTATTGGATGCCCATAGGGTCTTACACATGCCTAGAATTCTGCTAGGTGATGTTCAAAGGTCAAGTCATCGCTCTAGAGACAGTTAAGACCGGGTCTCTAAACTAAGTTCCTCACTTAGCGCTGTTAGGAGTATTTCACTCTCACAAGATGATAATTGGAGTCTCTCCTAATAGTTCATAATAGTTGGGTGATAATTGGTATCATAAGTCCGAACGACGTACGCGCACAATCAATAAACGCTTTGACGATTGGAAAACGTAAACACATGTATAACATTATTTATATGGCATGCAAGCACACAGTTACGTCCGGAACCCAAGGAAACCCTTGGAGTTTTCAGACCACACAGTTCACATACCGTTCACCATTGAATAATGCTAGCGTGATGATTCACACCTATCCTCTAGCAATATCGTAGCTCGTATCTAACAGTTCGTACCTATGGAGTACATCGCTCTAATATCAGTGTCTATATTATGAGTCTACTTAACCATCATATATAGGTTTTAATCTTTGCCTCGTAGGTATAACCTTAACCGATTATTGTTTGGTTCAGGTTTGCATTAAGTCTTGGGATTTAATTTAACTATACTCTATAGTTATATGGGTACAATATTTCGTAGTGCAATATTATTCATTACTTATGGATTAAATTCCTAGTAATCTATGCTATTTATCAACATTATTTGACCCTTGTATATTTGCATACTCACACATACATATTGGTCTATATATATACATAGTTCTTTGTTAACTTGTTCGACCAAGTTTTATTCCACTTATATATTTATATACCCATATACGTATCAATACATATATTTATATCCATACAATATAGTCCATTGTTATACTTTACTTGACTAAGTTATATTCTAACTTTTAATTACATAGTATTTTGTGTATCGTTCAACTTAACCACTTGGTCAATTTGTGATGATTTGGTCAATCTAATTTGACTTGGTCAATGTTACAAGTCAGTGTTTCATTATATCCAATATTAGTTTATCAACTCATGCTATATCATATTATAACACTTATAATCATATTTCCAAATCTATGATTCTCTCCACATTAACCCTATATGATTTATCAATCATATTATATTTTCACTTATTTTATAAATGTAACACCCCTACCGCTAATCCCGTCATTTCCTTACAATTACTTACCTTCACAGCGGATACTACATACTCAACGCTGGGTGTACAATGCCGGTAGTCACCCACGTGACTAACAAAGCCATTTACAAATACAACATACTACCGGTCTGATGGACTTGAACATGCCGAGTATACTATACCAAACAATACATTCCAATTCCTTAGTACAATTACAACTTCAAATGAATCCTTATACAAATGCAATATTCATGCAATACTATATCGAGTATCTAAGTTCCTCAAGTTCGCCGGTAACGATTCGGACTTACAAATCAACGTTTACATCTACAAGTCAATACAAGTTCTAATTAACTACCCAAGCTTATACAGCCATCCCTGTCCTACACTCGAACGGTGTTCAACTTCAAGTACTGGAAAATAAAAACGGTGCCCCTAGGGGCTCAGCAAATTGCTGCATATGAAATTCGCATACCCCGTGTGCTAACCGGGGTACGCCGACTACTTTGTCGAATACATGGAGTTCATTTTTATGCATACATACATACTAATACTATGAAATTATAAGCAGCAACACTTACATACATACACAAGATTCAATACCTACGAGGGAAGACAATTCGCCAGTCAACCGTTCATATTAGTTACTCATTCATCCGGTTTAATCGGATGCTCTCTTTCTCCCCGCTTGGGTTCATAAGGCTGATACCAATCATGTTTTTACTTATTTGTTGCTTTACTCATACTTCACTCATTACTTCACTCGTTATGTTACTCATTACTTTACTCGTGCCTTGCTCAATACACATTACTTTGCTAGTACTTACTCATTACTCAATACTCATTGTATTACTTGTACTTACTCATTACTTAATACTCATTACCTTACTCGTACTTACTCCTTACTCAATACTCATTACTTTACTCGTACATACTCATTACTCATATTCATTACTTATAGCCCCTAGGCAGAGTCATACACAAGACTCACCACCGGGCTTACAAATACAAACGGAGCTATACGCTTCACTCCTCAAATACTCAAATGTCCGTTTCTACTGGACTACTCAAATTCCCAACACTCCTCTCTCAGAGTTATTTTACAATCTCATGGATTAGCCTAGAAGTATCTCTCTTGATATCCTATACTAGCTTAGGGAATTACCAGTGTCTAGTATTCGTAGATTTAAGGGTTCCCCTAATGTATCGAATACTCTCATGTTCGTGATATTGTTTACATTAGTCCGGTCCTCTCATTGTGGGTCGACTATTGTTCTAGGGGTTTGGAGATCCCTTATCATTCTTTACTACTCTGAAAGTTCATGTCTTTGGATTTTCATCAATCCTCTAAATAGAGGTTCCTTAAAAACTTCCACTAGTAATTGTTTTGTTTATTATTCATTTCGGTTCTCTAATCGTTATCGGGAGTTTACTAGTCCCGTACACTCTCTCACATTCTAGTGAGTTCATAGGTTTGCGTTATCGTTATTCTTAATTCGATAGTTTCATGTGTTCACATTCACATTAATTTGCGAGATGACTCTTTATACGAGTCACTAACCAATCGTTACACAACTAGAAGTCGGTCTACAACGCTAAGTTAGACCATGCGTTCATACAAGGGAGGTTAGTACACACAACATGCATCAAGATATACAATCAAGCAGTAAAACATATTTCATGCTTTTATCTTGATTAGGTCAGAACACAAGCACACAACACACAAATCAGTGTAACACGGTTAGCATACGGGGCATGAGAAAATCATACCTTACACTAGTGGATTAACTTTACCATGTCACCTTATGTTATACCCAAAATTTTGACCCCCCTGGCTAGGGTCTACGAGGTTTTGGTGTTGTGAGGGGCATTTCAATCAAGTAATGTGAGGTCCTGGCTCGATCGGCGCATTCCAGGGCATGGGGAGCAGTTTCGTTATTGTCAGGGGCGTTTTTTGTAATTTTTAAGGCTCCCCAGACCTCCTATAGGCTTTCTCTCTCCTCCAAAAGATGCCCAAATCAGCTTGAAATGATTTAATATTTTAACCCATGATAGAGGATGACATTTTGAGCATAATGGCGTTGGAATTTTGATTTTTCGAATTTCCAATAATTTTCTAGCAATTTCTGACTGAATCTGACGAGAAATTCAATTTAAAAATGTTCCAACATTTAAAAAATCCGATTCCACTTTAGAAAAATCATAATTGCCATCCTTGACACGTGGTTAAAATTTCAAAACAAAATTCCTTTGGGAAGTCATTTCATTAATATGTCAAAAAATCTTACTTTTACTAGATTCTCTTTATCTTTAAGAAAGTCTATATAAGGGGTTAGTTTTTTTTTATAAAATCAGAATCTCATATGCTCAAGAACCCTAGGAAGACAGAAAGCACAACCTCCTCTCTCTCACACATTTTTCAACACCCGGCCACCCAATCATACCGAAAATCCCCCGAAATCACCATCTAAACTCGTTTTCCAATCCCCAGAGCACCAATAATCGTCAAAACCCCACAAAAACATCACCAAAACGTGAAGAACAGCAATAACATCCAACAACCAGAAGCTTGGTTCGAAAACCTTTCGGGTCTGCCATCAACGGAGCACTCAATGAATCCCGGTGTGAGGAATCATTCTGAACCCGAAGGTAAAACAGGTAGAAATTTCACTCTCCTAACTCCCTACGGTATTATCAGTCTTGCCTCAAAATTTGGCTTCAAACTAACTCTTTTTCGCTTCTGTGTCACTAATTGTTTTAGCTACTGCCTTGTTACTTGTTTGCCAAGTTTCGTATTAATTCTGATTTCAAATTGAGTTCTTTCAATTACTAGCGTGTTTATAATCTTTCAAGCTACACACCCATAAAATTTGAGCTCAAACACCGTCGGGAGCCATCAAAAACACATTGTCTGTGGGTTGTCCGTGACCTCGGACTCATTGTCCGAGACCACGGACACCCACGGACGGTGGCAGGATTTTATGTTTTTCAATTTTTTCAAATTTTAGGGTTTCTGCCAATACATGTCCGGGCCCACGGACACCCTGTCCGTGGCCTCGGACTTTTTAAGTTTGCGTTGTTATTTTAGTTCTATTTTCAAAATCATTTAATTCAACTGGGGTCCGTGGTCTCGGACATTGGGTCCGTGGCTATAGACGTGATTAAAATTAGACCTAATTCTGCCTCCGAAACCCTAGTTTAGGTGGCTTTTAATTTCACTTTAATTTTCTGTCAAAAAACGCTAAAACATTTAAAAAAACAGAAGCGCGCACTTAGGTTAAAGAAGACTCGTAATAAGCCGTAATTAAACTAAGTAGAGGAAAAATGACCTAGGAAGGGTAATGAAAGTAATTTGAACCCTAAATAAGTCAAATACCAAGCCCCCGAACCCGAACTCTCCTTTCCTAATTTGATCTAGGTTAAAATTAGGTGGCGACTCATAATAGGTTCCATTGAGCTAGTTTAGGTTTTAATAATTATTGTTATATGACATAGTTATTAATCTTAGGTTATAAGTGGACCTATAACCCGGTTAGATCCTAATCAGTTTGGAAAAATTACACTGCCCATCCACGACCTTTAGCAAAATTTCACTGCCCACCCATGACCTTTCAAATATAACACTGCCCACCCATGTAGTCTTTCTAATATTACACCCGTCACCATTTTGTCTAATTTCCGTCCATTCCCGTCTCTGTTGACCATTTTACTTCTGTTGACCAAACAGGAAAAAAAAACGACGACATTTACAGTCGTTTCTTCACTTGTGCGTTTAGGAGATAAATCCCACAATTACGATTCAATTTGAAGCTAGGTTTCGAATTGGGGAAAATTTCACCCCGCTCAAGTCGCGACCTCTCTTCTCCCTGGCGTGCGAATTCTACTCTCTGGGTATGTTCCTGCTCGTGCTCCTCACTGATGATTTGGTCTCCTCCCCCAATTCCATTTGAGTTAGGGTTGCGATTTCGGTTTGTGGTTTCCGTTTGCGCTACGGTGCTTTCTGTTTTCTCCCTGGCGTGCAAATTCCACTCTCTGGGTATGTTCTTGCTCGTGCTCCTCACTAATGATTTGGTCTCCTCCCCCCAATTCCATTTGAGTTAGGGTTGCGATTTCGGTTTGTGGTTTCCGTTTGCGCTACGGTGCTTTGCGCTAGGGTTCTGAAACTTCGCTTGAGTGATTTGCGATTTTCTGAATTACTGGTCAAGTGTTTACGATTTCTGCTGGTTAACTGGTTTGCGATTGGAAAATGTAGTTTCTGGAAACACTTTAGTTTCTGGAAATTTTGATGGCCATTTCTCCTGTTTGAAAGTTTACGCTTTCTGCTGGTTTACTGGTTTGCGATTTGGTACACCGTTACTGTTTCTGGAAACACTTTGGTTTCTGGAAATTTTCTATGGACCTTCCTATCTGTTTGAAAGTTTACGCTTTATGGAAATTTTCTATGGACCTTCCTATCTGTTGTTATGGCTGTTGGAGGTTACTGATGATTCTTATTGTGGTTGGACAATCGAAGGTTACTGATTGCAATTGTTTATGATGACATTATTCAGTAAGTTCCAGTTGCTTAAATGGCCTTTTATTCAATTGTTTGTGACTTTATGCATATAGATTTGTGTAGAAGCGACCTTTCATTTAATTGCTCCGTTTGAATGCGTTGAAGCGGTTTATGATAGGGTTGCTCCACAGTTAATCTGTTTGCGCATAAAGACATATTACATATCCTGAAAAGCGATGATGAAGGCCATATAGACCGATCTGAGCTTATGTTATATGCACACTTGATTTTGTATTATTGTTTGCTATGTTATGCAGGATGTCTTATTCAAGTGGACATAGTTACAACTTTGTCCCTAAGAAAGATGTGAAATGCCATTGTAACCGCAATGTTGAGTTACAAGTTGCCAACACTGCAAAAAACTACGAGACACCATTTTTTGGTTGTCCTGCCAAGAGATGCAACTTCTTTGTATGGTGGAGAGATTTGAATCCGCCTAAGTATCCTGCAGCAAAGGCTTCTTCTTCAAATGAAGGCTTCGAAAGTTGTGAATCATTGATGCTTGAGTTGAAGAGATTGAATGTTGGTCTAGTAACCAAACTTGAGAAGATAGAAAAAGCTAGACTAGATGAGATGAAAAACATTAAAATAATGTTTGGATCGTGTATTGTTATATTACTTGCTCTGTTTTTTGTTAAGGTTTCTATTGTGTAATTGTTGGGTATGAACAATTCGATGTGCGGTAGGGATGTCATTGTACGTCTATGTAGTGACATTTGTATGTAATGACAATATTGCTTTTTATTAATGCTTAGTTTCTGTTATGGTTTGTGTTACTATTTATTTATTGTTGTTGATAAGCATTGTGCACAAAATATTCTGCAGCAACTTAAGAATTCTGTGACACCAAAAAATAAAAACAGCAACTTAAGCATTCAGCAGAAAAATCACCAACTTTACCGCTGCTTGCAAAACAGCAATGAAAAACTTCAGTTGTTGTAAGTGCAGTCTAACCTTATTGGTAAGTGCAGTCTGCTTATCAAAACAGCAAGGAAAAACATCAATTGCTGTAAGCTCCATGTTTGACATACAAGTAATGAAACAGCAATGAAAATGTATATTCAAAACTGCATTCTGCACACAAAAAAACAGAAACGAACAGCACATTAGACAGCAACGAATTGCACATTTGTAACCGCTTTCTGCACACACAAAAACAGCAACGGACAGCAGATTTATAACTGCATTCTGCACACACAAAAACAGCAACGAACAGCACATTAGACAGCAACGAATTGCACATTTGTAACCGCATTCTGCACACACAAAAACAGCAACGAACAGCAGATTTATAACTGCATTCTGCACACACAAAAACAGCAACGAACAGCACATTAGACAGCAACGAATTGCAAATTTGTAACCGCATTCTGCACTCACAAAAACAGCAACGAACAGCAGATTTATAACTGCATTCTGCACACACAAAAACAGCATTGAACAACACATCTATAACTGCAGCAGAATTAGCTATTTTTCTGCCTTCAACTCAGCCAAGTTAGCAGAGAAACATACACATCCTGCAATAACATTAACATAGCAATACATAGACTGGATGAACACATACACACTTCCTGAAACATACAAGTCGATCAGAAAAAGACAAACGTAGTTACATTAACATTCCCAATTAAGTAGAGTTGTGCAACATTGCACACCAACTGGCCACTTGGGCACACAAAAGTAACATCAACATTTGTCTTCAAGTATTTACAGTTGATGATTACATTCCCAAAAAGATTCCAAAAAGAAACAATCTAACTACTACTTCCAAGACCAGCACCAACATCATATTACTTAGTGTCCCTCTTCCTTTTTCCCTTATACTGCTTGCTACTTCCAGCTCCAGCACCACCATTCGGACCATCCCCTCTATCCTTTTGAGATAGGCAAGTCTTAGAGTTATGCCCAATTCTGTTGCAGATTTTACAAGTCACGTGGTTGGATCTCTTGGTAACAGGGGGTGCCTCACCCTGTTCCCTTCTCCTATTCTTCTTTGGTCTTCCGGGTAGTTTTTGTAGGAATGGTGGACGCAACTTTACCTCTTCATCTTCATCCGGCCACATGTTTGGATCTGGAATTGGCGAGATAGCTCTCTTATACGTCTCCACATACATCTCCTTAGTAAACCAGTGGGCAACGAAAGACTTTAAATCCAACCTTTGTCTCGCAATGACAGCACAAGCGTGTTTGCATGGTATACCAGAGAGATCCCAAGACATGCAATCACAGTGATGAGATGTCAGATTAACAATAAAATACCCATTTGCATCTGCGACCTCAAACTCAAAATCACTGTTTGGCCTCACGGTACACGATCTACCAAGCCTGTTGTTGTTGTGGAGAATCTTGGAGGCGTAACTAGTCGCAGGCTCTCTAAGTTTCATGGAGTCTTCTCTCCGCTTATGCATCTTTGTCATCATCGACCTCCTTAACTCATCTAGCATTGCTAATATGGGTTTTGCCCTTATGTCTGAAAACTTTGAATTGAAAGACTCAACGAAGTTGGAAGTCACTTCAATTACTTTAGTGTGATGAGGTATGTGGTATCGTACCCATAAACGAAGATCAGCGTCCTTTAAATAATTGTAGGCCGAGACTGAAATCTGCTTAATACTCTTCAGAGTGGCAGCAAGAGAGGGCTCGGTATACGCCTTAGACGCTTCCCAAAAAAGGTTCCTCATTAGAGCTCCTACACACAATACATTTCCTTGTTAGCCAACGTCACGAACGAAAAAGATTAAGCATATAGTAAATTTGTTAAAGCTAAGACATATACCGGGGTAATCTTTCTTAAGGTTTGCGTAGAGATGCCTACAACAAATCCTCCGCGTTACCTCTGGTAGTTCCTCCTTCAACGCTGGTTCCACACCCTGAAATATATGAATAAGTTACAGTGATTACTTCATATAACACAACCGAATAGCTATCACTATACAAACAAATTTTGTTTTACCTTTTGTCGATCAGAAACTATAACCCATCGTTGCCTTGTATCCCAATCAGCTATCTTCTTCAATTGGTTGAAGAAGTATCTCCAGGTGTTTGTAGACTCACTTGGGACCACAGCAAATGCGACAGGGAAGATGCCATTGTTTCCATCAATTGCAATTGCTGTTAGTAGTACCCGTCCATATGGCCCTTTAAGATGACAACCATCCACACCAAGGAAGGGCCTACAACCATGGAGAAATCCTTCCTTCTGAGCATTGAAGCACACAAACAGCCTTGTAAATGTGGGAGGAGAAGTAGCGTACTCTTGATATTGTATGTCAATAATGGACCCAGGGTTTCTATCAAGAGCAATTTTGCAGTATATGGGGAACTTAGCATATGACTCATCATGATTCCCCTCAATCATGTTCAATACCAACTTGCTTGCCCGATAGCACTTGATGTAGCTGACCTCAATGCTGAATTTTTGTCTCATTATTGCCATAATGTCTTTAGGCGCCAGTTTCCTATTGGCTCTAATATCAGGCAGTATCTTCTTCGTGATCCATGGGACCGTGGCATTTGGGTTCTTGGCTATCCTCATACAATCATGTTCCCCTCGGAGGGTCTTGATCATAAAAGTAGTTTTGTCAGGAAGACGAGATGCATGCAACCTCCAAGGGCATGTGTCAGTGTTGTTGCACCTCACTGTATACTTCTCATGATCATTACTCAGCCTATGTAAATCAATACCCTCCTAGCAAGCATAGTCCTTAATCACCTCCAAGAAAACCCTTTTACTTTCAAAGATATGGTACGGCCTTAACACAACCTTTTCATCAGGGTCATACTCAAAGTGAATCCCATTCTTCAAATACTGTGGTTCTTTAAGTGCACATTCTTCTTCATCTGCAGAATAGTACCCACTATCAGTTATTGCCTCTACTTGTTCTAGCTTATCATCATCATCATCGTCATGAAGTTCATCGTCATCTGAAAAGCTAGAGTCGGGTCCAACGCACAAGTATTTTCATCATCCTTGTGACACCATGAATCATCAGAATATGTTGGACCATTATCATCAACCGGAGCATCAGCAACATCAACGGAAATTTCTGCACCAACACTTGAACCATCACCTCCGTTGTAACAACTCTCTGCCCCTTGTGCACCGGTCTGTGTATCAACACTTCTTGGGGTGGTGTTGCTAGTTTGGGCAGATCTCAATTGTGTGGTTGGTTCATGGGCAGCAACACTTTGACGAGATGTAGTTCCCATTGTGAACGAACTGTTCAGCCCCCTAGGTACTTTCTTCTTGTGCTTTCTTTTAGTAGGGGCTGACAAAGAATGATCACTAGGTTGTGCATGTGATGAAGGAGGCTGATGTAGGGTGTTTGGTTGGACAGCAGGAGGAGGAGGAGGAAGAGGTTGTGTATGTGGAGAAGGAGGCTGTTGTAGGGGGTTTGGTTGAACAACAATAGGAGGGTGTAGTGATTGGGTGTTTGATAGGGTAGCCCGATGACAAGGTTGTGTTTGAGTGTTAGGTTGGCTAGCCGGAGGAGGAGAAGAATAGAACATTTCATCTGGCTCAATAGATTGAATTGGGATCATCCCCTGATGTTGCTCATATACCTTCCACATATCCATCAGCATAGAACGATTCTTAGCCTCCCTTACATCCAATGTTATCTTCTCCATGGAGGAACAAACTTTGAACATGTTAACCAGAGATGCATCATTGCAGATCTCAATGTACTTCCTACTCTTTGGGTGCTTGTAGAAGAACGTAGGGTTACTAGGACCTTCGATGGGCTGTCTTGCCAATGCTTCCATGTAGTCCCTCATCAACTCGATGGTCGAATATAGATCGGGGTCTAACTCTGGGAAGCAAAACGTACATCCTTTATACGAGATCTCTATGATATGGACATCCATACTCCCAAATCAATTCTTCATGTAAAATTCCTGAAGACAGAAAAGCACAACAATAGTAAGCAGGAATCATCGGTAACCTCCAGCAATAATCAAAAACACCAATAATGAAGAACTGTCCTAAAGATTAAGACGCACAACAGTCATAACAACAGAAAGGTCCATCAAAATTTCCAGAAAGCGTAAACTTTATAATAGATAGGAAGGTCCATAGAAAATTTCCAGAAAGCGTAAACTTTCAAACAGATAGGAAGGTCCATAGAAAATTTCCAGAAACTAAAGTGTTTCCAGAAACAGTAACGGTGTACCAAATTGCAAACCAGTAAACCAACAGAAAGCGTAAACTTTCAAACAGGAGAAATGGCCATCAAAATTTCCAGAAACCAAAGTGTTTCCAGAAACTACATTTTCCAATTGCAAACCAGTTAACCAGCAGAAATCGTAAACACTTGACCAGTAATTCAGAAAATCGCAAATCACTCAAGCGAAGTTTCAGAACCCTAGCGCAAAGCACCGTAGCGCAAACGGAAACCACAAGCCGAAATCGCAACCCTAACTCAAATGGAATTGGGGGAGGAGACCAAATCATCAGTGAGGAGCATGAGCAAGAACGTACCCAGAGAGTAGAATTCGCACGCCAGGGAGAAGAGAGGTCGCGACTGGAGCGGTCAAAAACCAAGAAAATTTAGACATGTGCAAGTATTCCTAATTTTTTACTAAGGCATGTTTGGCAGTGAAATTACTCAAATCTGAAGTAGACGGGAATGGACGGAAATTAGACAAAATGGTGACGGGTGTAATATTAGAAAGACTACATGGGTGGGCAGTGTTATATTTGAAAGGTCATGGGTGGGCAGTGAAATTTCGCTAAAGGTCGTGGGTGGGAAGTGTAATTTTTCCAATCAGTTTTAATCAACATAGGATAGGGTTTAAAATCGAGGCTCACAGACTGGCGACTCTACTGGGGATCAGACTTCTTAATATTAACTTATTTAATTTTAAGAGAGAGGGCTTAACTCGATACTTTGTTTGTTTATTTTTGTGTGCACTTTACTTTTCTGCACCTTTTGCATCATATGAGAGCGAGGGTCCACGCAAACCGATTTCACCCCGGGACCCGTTTAAGGGTCCCCTGTCAGGAACTCACACCTTTTGGGTGATGTGAATAAGTGGGGGAAAAGAGGAGGGTGTCGTCTAACCACACCCCCTTAATACCTGGGCTTTAGCCCCAAGCATTTTCCTGGTAGTACCCTTACCTAGCCCATTGTTTGGTCAGTCAATGATCCGACCGTAAATGCACACCTTAGGTGATGTGAAAAAGTTGGGAAGCCCAAAGAGAATAGCGTGCAAGCCCTATTCCTTTGTGGTGACCTGGGCTCGCGCCCCAAGCACCTCTCCGGATCGATCTGTACCTGTTGGACTGAGTCACTTTGTGAGGACATTTGCATCACCACCTTCTGTAAGACTTCTGTGCATATGTTCTTTTCCTCCTGGCCTTCAGGCCCAATGTCTGTATCGATCCATCAATCTCTCCCAGTCCGAATGAAATGCTTGAAGGTTTCAGTGGCCCAAATGCCTATATCTCCATGAAGTCATCCTCTTAGAATAAGCTCGAAGGTTTCCATTATCCCTTTAGGATTGTTGGCCCATTTCACATGCCAAATATCTCCAGTCCACTCAGTCCAAACAGTAAAAAAAAGCAAAGAAGTCCTGTAATTAGAACACAAGGGCCCTTAGAGGAAAACCTTTCCACGTCATTGAAAGCCCGTGCCCTAATGTTTTTTTTCTAAAACAGAAAGAAGGCATGATTTCAGAAAGGCGCTGGGACAGAAGTTCCGGACGTTTGACCCGACTGCCTACTCCCCCGCTTCCATTACTCCAGCCCTAAGTAGACTCCAGCTCATCTGACATGTCGGTCCAGGCACATGACGATATCTTTCAGGACGATCAGCAGGCAGGGGGGGAAAACCAGAACACCTCTGTTGAAGAACTCATGAAAAGTTTTGATTCAAAACACCAGGAGGCAATCCAGGCACTCGAAAATAAATATGTGGACACAATTGCCAAGCTGGAGGATAAGTTGGCCGCGTTGGAAACGGCAGCCCAAAGCAGGACCACTGAGGGTCTGACAGGGGAGCAGGATCGAATATCCAGCCTGGTACGAAAACATCAAGCTACAATTGAAGCCTTGGAGGCACGGCATACGGCAGCAACAGTTGAGCTCCATGAGAAAATAGGATCTTTGGAGGCGGCAAGACAAGAACGACCGCTGCAAGGATTTGTCAATCCTTTATACGGCATGGACAATATCTGCTTGGAGGGACATGAAACCCAAGTTGGATACGAGGGCGGTGCTCCCGGGAGCCAGTTAGCCACTGAAGTTCAGAGGGCTCTGAGGTGCATTGAGCGCATGGAAAGGGCCGGTAAACCCACTGGTTTTGACTATCTCTCCATGGGATCCTATCCAGATGTTGAGCTACCCGCGAAGCTGAAGCTCCCCACCTTGGCTCTCTACAATGGCTCGACCGATCCCCAAATCCATTTGGCGATGTTTGATCGAGAGATGTCTATCCTGAGGCTCAATGATATGCAGAAGGCCAAGGTCTTTGCCCGATACCTAGATGATCCCTCAACGATGGTACCTAACTCAGAGAATGAACACCAACACATATGAGGAGATATGTGAAGCTTTCCTGACTCATTTTGAGTATGCTAAAAATTTGGAAATCACCCGGTCTGACCTCGCCAGCACGCGCCAAACGGGAAGTGAGTCCATGTCCGACTTTATAAAGCGGAGGAGGAGGAAGGCAGCAGGCATGCCTACAAGGATGGATGAGCAGGAACAAATTCGCATGATTGTTGAGAACATGCAGAAGCAGTACAATGATGAATTAAAGTATATGTACTTTCCAAGCTTTGATATGCTCATGGGCCAGGTAGGAGTTTTGGAGGAGAAGATCCACAAGGGAGACCTAAAGCTTGGATATCCTTGAGGATCCGGGAGTAATTCAAAGTTCCCAAAGTCTGAACCAGCAAAGGTTTCCTACTCAAGCGCAGCTTACGCACAGAGCACACCGCAAAGGTACACAGGACAGTACAAGGTGAATGCAGTCTAACAACCAAGGGAACAAGGGAGGAGCTATCGAGCGGTACCACCTCCAAGACCGGATTTCAGTCAACGAGAACTCACAGATATCGGTCGGCCCTTGAGTCTTGCTCTGAAAAAGCTCCAGGAGCAGAACATCTTACAACCTCTTCCGCCCCGACCAGGAGTCACCTGTTTGGGCAGGAGTCCAAATCAGTTCTGTATCAACCATCAGTTATCAGGTCACGACACCGATCATTGCATGGCCCTACAGCATAAGATCCAAGACCTGATCGACCAGGGACTTCAGTTCTCAGAGCGCAGGAATATCTTCGGGAATCCTATGCCGGAACATCACTAGGAGTCGTTGTTATTTTTCTTCTTCCTTTAGTTATTTTGCGTAGCTTTTTGTCTTTGTCCTCTATCTTTTCTGTTAGTTCATTAGCTAGTTTAGTTGTCTCTCCCATTTAGTTGGCACTTGATGTCGTTGCTACTTCATTTGGTTATCAATAAAATTTCTTCTTTGTTCATGTTTTAATGTTTATACATTCGTTCATGTGCTAAAAGAAAAGGAAAAAAAAAAGAGAAAAGAAGAAGGAAAACCTTCTCTCACAAAGCATGGCTGCAAGCATATAAAAGGGGAAACCTTTGTTATTCGCGAAACCTCTTGTACAAAACCGTCTCCCCATCCATACACTCGCCACCTCCATTACAGTCATCACACATGTCACAGCATTCCATCATTTCTATCATTTCACCAGACACATAAAAACAAAACTGCTGCCGCCAAAAGAGCACAAAAAATAATGAATCATTCAGTAATCACCTCCTCACAAGAACACCCCACCATCATTTACCATCGCAAATGCAATCACCCTCCATAAATAACTTGGGCATTCTAAGGTTTCTTAAGTAAACCCCACAACAATACTGGGGGCAATCTGAGTTTAAGACTGAAGATAATAATTTCTTTTGTTTAAGCGCGTGAACAAGTCTTTGAGCATACATAGCGTGAGAGCGTCCTGAGTGGTAAAACCAAGAGTGAAAGAGCGTTTCATTTCTACACGACTCCAGAGAGGTCACATTCAAAGGTAAGGCAAACGGCATGGCTCCGACCGAAGGAGATAATTTGTAAATTTACGCTTAAACCTATGAAAAGTAATAAAGAACGGATACACAACTATTAGAGATGGCGAAGCACCTAGGTATAGTACCACACAGCCGAAAAGTTTGTGAACCCAGACTTAAACCCTAGGCACCCCCGCTGAGCTTTTCGTGAACATCCTCCTTTATAACATTACAAACTCCACAAACAAGCCAGCCAGTGATGAACAACCGACCCGGTGACCAAAGGAAGTAAGGAGCCCGACTTCCGAACAGCAACTTCACAAGCCCAAAGAAGCAAAACTGCTACCAACATGACGAAATGATCCGTAAATGGCCCCAAAGTGGCACAGGATCCCAATAAGCTAACATCAAAAACAGCTCTCAAAGTTCAAAACCGGGAAACACAAGAACCCCGAAGGAAAAGAGATCCAAGAAGGGCAAACCTGAAAAGCCTCGAAGAAATCTAAAATCGGGAAAAAAGAGAAGGTGCAAGGAACAACTCAAAAAAAATCCAGAGTTCCAAGCTCATAAGTGAAGTCATCGCGAAGTAGCCAAACGACTTCAAGACATAGAAGGCAAGTCCGGGAGAAGGTACAAGTTGCAGCTTTGGTCACCCTTATAGCCCCACATATTCTAAACATTCATCCATCATCCCTTTATCTTTCATCACACCTTATAGCCACGTTATAAGCTTAAAAGACTTCCGACTTTGTAGTTGTGTATCCGATCACGTGAAAGTAACAGGTTGAATGCGTAAATCTAACAAATGTCAAATTCAATGGTTGAGGTGTCTTGACCAAAAGGGAGGGCACGAGTGCAAATATCAAACACTTTGAGTGTAAGATATAAGGCACCACATCAAAATAAACCCTGACCTTGTGAGGATGAGGCTTGTTCTTGCGCAATTAATCAACAAAAATACTAGGGGCAATCAATCGTTCCGTCAATTGCCATAAAGCCCTGAAAACTCAGATCGCCTCAAGGAAAAATATTGGGGGCGATTGTTGGTCCCAACAGTTGCAACAACGACACCGATTGAGGGCAAAAAACCTGAAACCCAAAGGATCAAACCCTCCTCATATCACACAGGCCTTTCCTAAGCCCTACCTCCACATCAAATTTCCTCAGGCCCGTCCTAAGCCCTACCTCCACATCAAATTTCCTCAGGCCCGTCCTAAGCCCTACCTCCGTACTCAAACATCCACAGGCCCGTTTTGAGCCCTAATCCTCTTACATTCATTTAGATCCATCTTTAGGCCCGTCTGTTATACCCAAAATTTCTACCCCCTCGGAGTAGTCTCTAAGACATATATGTTACAAAGGGCAAAATGGTCAAAATGCACCAATGCAGGATTTTCCAAGGACATTCTCGGGATTTTCTATTTTCATATGACTTGTTCATTATCTCTAAACACTTCCAAATATCATAGTCATTATGAAAGGTATTTCATGATTTTCTGGTAATATTTATTCTGGAAATTAAGCTTTTAATAAGCTAGTTTCTTTAATGATTAACACATGAAATAGCCTCAAAATAAAAATAAAAGGGTTTTCAAAATTAAAATCAAATTGTCACATGGTTATCATGACTACATACAGTCATAAACCTGAAATTATTTTATTTGGAACCTTATCCCAAAATTTAAAAGAGAAATTCAATCATTTTTGCATTTTTCTCTCTCCTCAGGAAAATACCGAAATCAAAACAAAATGTCATGCAATTTTAACACAAGATAGAGGATGCTTTTTAGAGACTAATGCCGTTGGAATTTCGTTATTTCGACTCTCCAATAATAAGTTATGAATTATGGGATATTCCAGATTGTGAGATTTTTATCTAATCGGTTATTTATCAAACTAACCCGATTCCAACTCTAAAAATTCTTACAAATCATGCTTTACATTCGGTTAAAATTTCATAATTTTTCACGGCCTGCAGCATATTCTAAAAAACCAGATTCTCTTAGAGCACAAAATCAGGATTTTAGATAAAAATTTTGTTCTATCAACATGGCCTTGCTCTCTCTATAAAAGCACCTTCCAAAAACGACCTAAGGAAGAGGAGAACACTTCCAAAGTCAGAAAACACAGCCACAAACCTTCTCCCCACGTTTTTACACTTCCAAGCCTCAAATCAATACCGAAACACTGCTGAAATCACCCCGAAATCACCAAAAACTTGTCCTTTCTTCTCCCATTGAACTTCCAAGCACCAAAAACACACAAAACCACCACAAAAACAGAAGAGAAACGTCCTTAGCGGCATAAAGAAGAAGGAGTCAGAAGCTTAGTTCGAAGTCAATCCAAAACCGGCATCAACGAAGCACCAAAAGACCCCCGATGTGAAGAGTCTCATTAAATCAGAAGGTAAAACAGGTTGAAATTGACTTTTTAGCTCTTCTGAATTACCGTTTGTGTTAAAATTTGGAGTCGAATTGACTTTTTAGCGCTTCTGAATTAGCGTTTGTTTTCGCTTCTGCCTAATAACTTGTTTGCTAAGTTTCGTGTATATTTCGAATTCAAATTGTAAACTTTCGATCACTAACGTGTTTAGAATCTTTCAGGCTACCTACCCATAAAATTTGAGCCAAAAACACCGCCGGGAGCCACCTAAACGCCGTCGTCCGAGGGCGGTCCGCACCCACAGACGCTATGTTTGGGGTCCCGGACGCTCTGTCCGAAAGCCGGACGCCCCCGGACGGTGGCGGGATATTTTTACTTTCAAAAGTTAGGGTTTTATAAAACATGTCCGGGCCCACGGACGACCTGTCCGTGGCCCCAGACTTTTCAAAATCTCGTTTCTGTTTAAATTTGACTTTTCTGTGTAATTAGGTTAACTAGGGTCCGTGGGTTCGGACATTAGGTCCGTAGCCACGGACGGAAACAAAATTTGACCTAATTCTGCCCCTGAAACCCTAGTTTAGGTATTTTAATTTCCACTTTAATTTTTCTGTCAAAAAGCGTTAAAAAATAAAAAAAAACAGAAGCACGTACTTTGGTTAAAAACGACTCGTAATAAGCCGTAATTAAACTAAGTAGAGGAAAACCGACTTCTATGGGTAATGAAAGTAATTGAACCATAATCAAGTCGAATATCAAGCCCCCGAACCCGAACTCTCCTTTCCTAATTTGATCTAGGTAAAAATTTGGTGGCGACTCACAATAGGTTCCAGTGAGCTAGCTTAGGTTTTAATAATTATTGTTATATGACATAGTTATTAATCTTAGGTTATAAGTGGACCTAAAACCCGACTAGATCTTAATCAACTTAATCAACATAAGACAGGGTTTAAAATCGAGGCTCACAGACTGGCGACTCTGCTGGGGACAAACTTCTTAATTTTAACTTGTTTAATTTTAAGAAAGAGGGCTTAACTCGAAATTGTTTATTTATGGCTTTATTACATTGTTTGTTTACTTTTGTGCGCACTTTAATTTCTGCACCTTTGCATCATATGAGAGCGAGGGTCCACGCGAACCGATCTCACCCCGGGACCCGCCTCAGGGTCCCCTGTCAGGAACTCACACCTTACTAGGTGATGTGAATAAGTGGGGGAAAAGAGGAGGATGTCGTCTAACCACATCCCCTTAATACCCGGGTTTTAGCCCCAAGCATTTTCCTAGTAGTACCCTTACCTAGCCCATTGTTTGGTCAGTCAAAGACCCGACCGTAGACACACACCTTTTGGTGATGTGAAAAGAGTGGGGAAGCCCAAAGAGAATAGCGTGCAAGCCCTATTCCTTTGTGGTGACCTGGGCCCGCGCCCCAAGCACCTCTCCGGATCGATCCATACCCGGTTTGACTTGAACGTCTAGTGAGGACATGTTGAATTTGTATGGGCTTTGTTTGCTTGCATGATTGGCCCACTACCCAGCCTAGAGATTGATAGGAACTTTTCCCTACGTCAACCTAGCCCCACCCGAATTGGCAGCTTTATTTGTTTACGGCCCAAAGGCCCTGTCTGGTTTGATATGTGAGTCATGTGGGCTTCGGCCTAAAAGTTTAGACTTAGGAGATTTCTCTTTCAGCCTAGTTTGAATTATCAATTTAGTTCCAGGCCCATGAAAAACAAATCTACCTAAAGCAGTCCATAAGACATGAAAATCAATCAGGCTTTTCCATTTCGGCCCAAGGTCTATTCTAGTCTAGGTAAACTTTTTGTTCGGGCCCTGACCCAAAGTCCTAGATCTAGGTGTCATACCTTTTAGGCCCACTCAAAACCATTTGTTTAGATTTCAACACATTCGAATTCAAGATAGTTTTTCGTAACTCGTTCATCAAACAAATCTTAGACTCCAAAGTTTCTCTCTCGACCCAGTGGCCCATTCACAGTTCATGTGGCTTCCTTCAGCCTGTATGTATCACTACCAGGTTAAGGGCATTCAGGCCCACACATCCATTCTAGTCAAGAAGTCCCTCTGGCCCATATGTCTTACTTCAACCCCAAATCATTTCGGCCCAAGAGCCACATTCCCAAATCATTCCGGCCCAAGTGCCACCTTCCCAAACACATTCTGGCCCAAGCGCCACATCCTCAAACAAGTTTCGGCCCAAGCGCCACGCTTTCAAATACTTTCTGGCCCAAGTGCCACATATTCTAAACATTCCGGCCCAAGTGTCATAGTCTCACAACATGTTCTGGCCCCAGTGCCGCATCCTCATTCCGGCCCGAGTGCCAATCCGCTTATGACTCATTTTGGCATGTGCGCCGCACATTCAATTCATCCAGGCCCGAGTGCCTATCCACATCCATGAAAATCATCCAGGCCCGAGTGCCTAATCCACATTCATGAAACCGTTTCAACCCATGCACCTCACATCCAGGCCCAAGTGTCTCATGCGTCATCCATAGGCATTCCTAGGAGCCTACTAAGAGTCCAAGAAGAAGACGATCACAGTCATCTTAGCGACATCCTGGCGGTCAAGAGCTCAAGTCTTCAGCATGCCGACTTCAGACGGTTTAGCAGGATTTGGATTCAATAGAAATTTTAGGGTCCCCATGCATTCTACTGCATAACCTGCCATAACACTCATCTTTCAAATGCACCTCTCATATTTTTCAAAGAATGATCGTTTTCAAACCACTAATAAGAAGCATCGATCTTGTTAAATCATCTTCTTCCTCATGTTCACAAATGGATGACTTTTTCAAGTCTAAATGATAACACAAAAAAAAAGAGAAGGTTTTGTTTCACACAAGTTTCTTTTGAGAAAATGGTTCATGAATTAATTATCTCCCGACAATGGAATACAAAGACTAGTATTTTGTTTCTGAAGTTTTGAACATGCCTTACCAAACCCCACAGCTTATCCCAAAACATCCAAATAACCCCCAAAGCGGTTCCAAATCCATATCTTTTAAATTGTCGTCATTAACCCCAAATCAATACTGGGGGCAATCTGAGTTTAGGTTCGTCATCTTTCATCTTTCGTTTAAGCGTGTGAACTAGTCTCTGAGTGAAATTAACGAGAGTGTCTTGAGCGGAAAAACCATGAGCGAACGAGCGTGTCATTTTTACACGACTCCGATGAGACCACATTCAAAGGTGAGGTAAACGGTATAACTCCGACCGAAGGAGATAATTTGTAAATTTACTCTTAGACCTGTGAAAAGTAACAAAGAACGGATACAAAACTATCAGGAATGACGAAGCACCTAGGTACAACACCACATAGCCAAAAGCTTGTAAACCCTATCATTAAACCCTAGGCACCCCCGTTGAGCCTTTTGTATATCCCTTTTCGATATTGTGAGCTCCACAAAATAACCCAGCCAATGATGAATGTCCGACCCGGTGACCAAAGGAAACGAGGAGCTTGACTCTCAGATAACATTCTCATCAGTCCAAAGAAGCAATGCCGCTATCAGCATGACGAAGCGATCCGCAAATGGTCCCAGAATGACACAGGATCAAAAGAGCTCACATCAAAACATCTCTCGAAGCCCAAAACCGGGAAACACAAGAACCCCGAAGGCAAAGCAAAAGGCAAACCCGAAGTGCCTCGAAGAAATCCAAATGACGAAAAGAGAAATGGTGTAAAGGACAACTTCAAAAGTCTAGGTCTAGAAGCTCGAAAACAACATCAACATGAAGCAGCCAGACGACTTCAAGACAAGGAAGATGAATCCGAGAGAAGATGCAAGTTGCAGCTTTGGTTACCCATTTAAGCTCCACATACCTCAAATATCCCTCCATGATCCCGTCGTCTTTCATCACACCCTATGGCAACGTTATAAGCTTTAAAGACTTCCGACTTGATAGTTGCGTGTCCAATCACGTGAAAGTAACAGATCGAATGCGTAAATTCATCAAATATCAAATTCAATGGTCTAGAAGTTGTGACCGTAAGTGAGAAACGAGTGTAAACACCAAACACGTCGTGTGTAGGTTAGAAAGCACCAAATCAAAACATAAGCCTTGACCCTGTGAAGATGAGACTCGTTCGCACGTTTAATCAAAATACTGGAGGCAATTGATCGGAACGATCAATTGCCATGAAGTCTAGCTCAGATTGTCTTAAGGAGAAATACTAGGGGCAATTGTTGGTTCCAACAATTGCCATGACAACACCAATTGAAACCCAAAGCTTGAACACCACCATCCCACCACAGGTACACTTAAGCCCTTACCTCCACATCAAGCACTTTAGGCCCACATAAGCTCTTACCTCTAAACAAACTCCACTTCACCACACAGGCTCACATAAGCCCTTACCTCCACACCACCACTACACAGGCCCACATAAGCCCTTACCTTCACATCATACACCACATATATGCCTTGATCATCACTCAAATGATCTCCACATCAAACACCACCCCACTGGTAGCATGTTCATCTCCTAGGAGATAAATTACAAGTCTGAAATCTTTAGTCAGGAAATGGTAATTTCATTTTCCTTTTCAGTACACAGAATTTTCTTCAAACATTGCCACGTTTGGCATATTCCTAGCAATTTCTTGTTTTCAGCAAATCTGCATCATCGCCATGTTTGGCATGCTTCTAGTAATTTCTTGCTTTCGACAAATCTGCATCATCGCCATGTTTGGCATATTCCTAGCAATTTCTTGCTTTCGACAAATCTGCATCATCGCCATGTTTGGCACATTCCTAGGAATTTCTTGCTTTCGACATCATCGCCATGTTTGGCATATTCCTAGCAATTTCTTGCTTTTGACAAATCTGCATCATCGCCATGTTTGGTGTATTCCTAGCAATTTCTTGTTTTGGACAAATCTTTTTTCATAGCCATGTTTGGTATATTTTCTAGTTATTTCTTGCTTTGGACAATTTTCACACCTCATAATTGCCATGTTTGGCACTTTCGTAATAAGCTCTTATCATATGTGAGAATCCAATCAAACTCCAGGTTCCCGACACCTTATAACGCTTGGCGTAATCCATTCAACTTCAGGTTCCCGACACCTTATAATGCTCGGTGTAATCCATTCCACTTCAGGTTCCCAACACCTTATAATGCTCGGCGTATTCCAATCAAACTCTAGGTTCCCGACACCTTATAATGCTCGGCGTAATCCATTCAATTTCAGGTTCCCGATACCTTATAATGCTCGGCGTAATCCATTCAGCTTCAGGTTCCCGACACCTAATAATGCTCGGCGTATTTCATTCAACCTCAGGTTCCCGACACCTTATAATGCTCGGCGTATTCCATTTAATTTTAGGTTCCCGACACCTTAGATGCTCGGTCTTGATTACTCAATCTTAGTTCAGTCCACTTTTCACATTTTAGGTAGTCAACGCTTTAGAATCGCTTGACATGTACTTCATCATTTAGGTAGTCAACGCCTTAGAATCGCTTGACATTTATTTCATCATTTCATTTTTAGGTAGTCAATGCCTTAGAATAGCTTGACATCATTTTCATCTTTTTAGGTAGTCTGCGCCTTAGAATAGCTCGACAGCATATCATCATTTCAGGTAGTTGGCGCCTTCGAATAGTTCAACAACATCTCCTTCCTCTTTAGGTAGTCAGCGCCTTCGAATAGCTCGACACAACCAGCTAGATTTCAAGCAGCATGCAGGGTCTTTTAAGGTCCAAAATTTTGGGGTATCACTCAAGCATCAACTAGAGTCTTCATATCCGTTACAAAGTCTAGTTGAGGGGGGCAATCTCTTATACCCAAAATTTCAACCCCCTCGGAGTAGTCTCTAAGACATACATATTACAAAGGGCAAAATGGTCAAAATGCACCAATGCAGGATTTTCCAAGGACATTCTCGGGATTTTATATTTTCATATGACTTGTTCATTATCTCCAAACACTTCCAAATATCATAGTCATTATGAAAGTATTTCATGATTTTCTAGTAATATTTATTCTGGAAACTAAGCTTTTAATAAGCTAGTTTCTTTAATGATTAACACATGAAATAGCCTCAAAATAAAAATAAAAGGGTTTTCAAAATTAAAATAAAACTGTCACATGGTTAGCATGACTACATACAGTCATAAACCTGAAATTATTTTATTTGGAACCTTATCCCAAAATTTAAAAGAGAAATTCCATCATTTTTGCAAATTTCTCTCTCCTCTGGAAAATACCAAAATCAAAACAAAATGTCATGCAATTTTAACACAAGATAGAGGATGCTGTTTAGAGACTAATGCCATTGGAATTTCGTTATTTAGACTCTCCAATAATTAGTTATGAATTATGGGAGATTCCAGATTGTGAGATTTTTATCTAATCGGTTATTTATCAAACTAACCCGATTCCAACTCTCAAAATTCTTAAAAATAATCCTTTACCTTCAGTTAAACTTTCATAATTTTTCTCGGCCTGCAGCATATTCTAAAAAACCAGATTCTCTTAGAGCACAAAATCAGGATTTTAGATAAAAAATTTGTTCTATCAACATGGCCTTGCTCTCTCTATAAAAGGACCTTCCAAAAATGACCTAAGGAAGAGGAGAACACTTCCAAAGTCAGAAAACACAGCCACAAACCTTCTCCCCACGTTTTTACACTTCCAAGCCTCAAATCAATACCGAAACACTACAAAAATCACCCTGAAATCACCAAAAACTCGTCCTTTCTTCTCCCATTGAACTTCCAAGCACCAAAAACACACAAAACCACCACAAAAAAAGAAGAGAAACATCCTTTTCAGCATAAAGAAGAAGGCGTCAGAAGCTTAATTCGAAGTCAATCCAGAATCGGCATCAATGAAGCACCAAAAGACCCCCGATGTGAAGAGTCTCATTAAATCCGAAGGTAAAACAGGTTGAAATCATGTTTTTCTGACTTTGTTCAACTTTAACTACTTTTTGTTAAAATTTGGAGTCGAATTGACTTTTTAGCGCTTCTGAATTAGCGTTTGTTTTCGCTTCTGCCTAATAACTTGTTTGCCAAGTTTCATGTTTATTTCGAATTCAAATTGTAAACTTTCGATCACTAACGTGTTTAGAATCTTTTAGGCTACCTACCCATAAAATTTGAGCCAGAAACACCGTCGGGAGCCACCTAAACGCCGTCGTCCGAGGGCGGTCCGCACCCACGGACGCTATGTCCGGGGTCCCGGATGCTCTGTCCGAAACCCGGACGCCCCCGGACGGTGGCAGGATATTTTTACTTTCAAAAGTTAGGGTTTTATAAAACATGTCCGGGCCCACGGACATCCTCTCCGTGGCCCCGGACTTTTCAAAATCTCGTTTATGTTTAAATTTGACTTTTCTGTGTAATTAGGTTAACTTGGGTCCGTGGGTTCGGACATTAGGTCCGTAGCCACGGACGGAAACAAAATTTGACCTAATTCTGCCTCCGAAACCATAGTTTAGGTATTTTAATTTCCACTTTAATTTTCTGTCACAAAGCGTTAAAAAAAAACAGAAGCGCGCACTTGGGTTAAAAACGACTCGTAATAAGCCGTAATTAAACTAAGTAGAGGAAAAACGACTTCTATGGGTAATGAAAGTAATTGAACCCTAATCAAGTCAAATATCAAGCCCCCGAACCAGAACTCTCCTTTCCTAATTTGATCTAGGTAAAAATTAGGTGGCGACTCACAATAGGTTCCAGTGAGCTAGCTTAGGTTTTAATAGTTATTGTTATATGACATAGTTATTAATCTTAGGTTATAAGTGGACCTAAAACCCGACTAGATCCTAATCAACTTAATCAACATAGGATAGGGTTTAAAATCGAGGCTCACACCATCATAAGACCTAGATCCATCTTTAGGCCCGTCATAAGACCTAGATCCATCTTTAGGCCCGTCATAAGACCTAGAACCGTTCCTTAGGCTCGTCATTAGACCTAGTTGCATTCCCCTAGGCTCGTAGTAAGACCTAGCATTACCCTTTAGCTTACCCACTCTCATCAAACACATTGCATTCATCTCATTCATATAGGCTCGTCATAAGACCTAGTTGCATTATCCAGGCGCGTCACAAGACCTGGCGACAGAAAAGTTGGTGAGGTGATGGCAATAAATCCTCCTATGTTATGTCAACTTACTTTGGGATCAACGAATGGTGGGCAGAGGCAATAAGTCCCCAGGGTTTTTACCAGGAGTTATCCCTGCACACCGGCTTGGGGGGCGATGGCAATAAGTCCACATTGGGTCCAGCCAGGAGCATTGGCACGGGTTTCGGTCCCCAGA
>CM041779.1:52279320-52301087 GCA_023374045.1 Limonium bicolor | reverse complement strand
AAGAATTGGATGCTTGAACTACTCTGCTACTCCCTGGGCAGTGGAGAAGGGTGATATCACCCAGCGACAAGTTTGCTACAAATTTGACAAAAGTATATCCAGTTACAGCGGGGAAGTGACGAGCTCACAACAGAAATTACCTCTTTTTGACCAAAAGGGCTGGGTTATTAACGAGGTTATGACATTCCATGGGGTGCCCCTTGGAGAGTATTTTAATGTAAGCAGGCCGGTATTGGTTGTTAATATCTACATGAATTGCAACCCTTTTGAACGGTAAACTGCTAACAATACTAGATTGTTGCTTTTTCCTTTTGCAGCTTCTACTCAAATACCAAATTGAAGATGCAAAATGAAGGGTTGCTACGTCAAAGTAATGTTTGGAATGGAGTGGCTCAAAGTACAAGACATCGGAAGAATAACCAAAAATATACGTCAATCTTCAAGATCGTGTGAAACTGATGTTTTCCAGGTTGGAGAAAGAATATATAGATGGAAGGTAGACGTAGCTTGCCCACGGTAGCTGTTCTTCGGTATTGTTTTCTTTCTTATCCATTTACTTGTTGGATTTAGATGTGAGAACAATGCAGCGGCCAACTGGGGATATACTGACATGTTAGTCGTTAAGTGAGAGGAATCAAATTGGGCATGCTGATGTTTGATTCAGGGCACAGGCATGAGCGCATTATTCTCTGTAAGCTCAGCCTGGGAACGACAGTGATTTAGTTCTGCTAGGAACAGCTTGATGAAGTTGTGAATATTCACTATTCAGTGAGGTATTTTGGTTCCAATATTTCATCAGCCAGAATAGAACTATCAACGTGGATGATTTATCTTGTGTAAAAGAATTGTATTGTAAATTCAATGTATGTTTGATGATCGTTGGGAGTTGCTTCTTTATTGGAATACGCTAATCTTGAATACCCAGCAGAAGTGGCCACGCTAGAAAGTTAGAGTGCTTGAAATGTGGAAAGAAACCAGCTCTATCATGTAATTAAATTTAGGGAAATTTCATGAAATGCCACTATATTTGGTTAATTCATGAAATACTACTAAAAAAAGAAAGTCATGATATGTCACTATATTTTTTGTAAAAGTTCATAAATGTCACAATATCATTGACCAGAAGTAAAAAAATAAAAATACTTAAATTAGTTAACAAAGTACTTTTAAAGTTCTATAACTGTTAAAAAATTTATAAAAAAATAAAAATACTATAAAATATAGATACCAATAAAAATTCAAATATTATAAAAAATTATGAAAATAATAAAAAAATTTATTAAAATATCATAAATAAAGTAAAACATTATTTAGTACCATAAAAAAGAATATAGAGTTCTAAACTTATAATTTATACTAATTTTTCTACAAATTTAGACTAATATAGTACCATAATTTATACCAATTAATTATCACGATTTTTACCATACATTTTTTAATTAATTTTTCTATCAATTTAAATTATTTATTCCAAAAAATTATTTTAATTTTTAATTAATATTTGGAATTTTTTAAAAATTATATTATATTTTGCAGTTGATTTATAACATAATATAATTTATTTTGAATAAACAATTGAGATTGATATATATTTGAAAATATATGGTAAAATTATAGTGTAAGGGAAAATTACATTGCCCACCCATGAGGTATTGGGGAATTATATGCCCACCCATGAGATATTAAGAAATTACAATGCCCCCATGAGATATTAAGAAATTACAATGCTCACCCATGTACTTATCAAAAGAGGTGAAATCGAATATGTAAAGTAATGATTACCTTAAGAAACAACTTAGACAATGGTAAAAAATTTAAAAAACCCTAAATTAATCCTATATGACCACTTATAAGTCAAATAAGTGAAACATGCCTAAAAATAACAAAGTAAGAAATAAAATCCAAAAAAATGAGGTGAACATATATGTAATTCCTCGTAATTTTTGCACATTTTTTCTTCATTCATCACTCTAACGTTGCACGGTGTAAATTAGGCTTTTTTTTATTACTTTACATAGTTGAATTGATTAATCAATGTAAAATTTACTTAGATCTTTGATTTTCACCTCATTTTGATAAGTACATGGGTGGGCACTATAATTTTTTAAAACTCATGGGTGGGCATTGTAATTTCTTAATATCTCATGGGTGGGCATTATAATTTTTTAAAGCTCATGGATGGGCATTGTAATTCCCCAATACCTCATGGGTGGGCAATGTAATTTTTCCTAGTAGTTAATTGATACAAGTTATGGTGCTTAAATGATAGAAAAATGGGGGTTATGCTATTCGCAGTACAAAATTACTAATCACCGCAGTACAAAATTTTTTTAATTCATATTGACGTTGTACACATGTAATGATGTGTCGCTGTGTTTTTTTTTTTCCAAAAATGATATCTGAAAGTAAATTTACCAAAGTAGTTTGTAGTTGATTAGTAGCGAATTTTACTAGTTACTTTTTTGTTGGAATCAATACAGGAACCTTTTTTTTGTAAATAAAAGTGTTGGATTACATTTTTATGTGTTTATATTATTAATTTGACTTAAAATTAATTTGTACTGCGAATAGCAAAATACTTTACTATTTGCAGTACAATTTTTTTTTTCACCAAACTTAGTTGAATAAGTTTGAATGTTACGGGGAGACACTTTTTTTTGAAATAATAGATTGAATGACCAAATTTAAGTCAATATGATAAAACAACACTAAGTTAAAGAAAACTAGTTACAACAACTAATTTATAGAAAACTAAGTTACAACAACTAAGTTAAAGAAAACTAAGTTACAACACTAAGTTAAAGAAAGACTAAGTTACAACAACTAAGTTAAAGAAAAACTAAGGTACAACGTTGATCCAACTATCTAACCTAGATTGTATTTGATGAATCCAAGGTCCGACAGTGTTTGGATCTCTATAAAAGAACCACTGCGGATAGACAGGGGGAGTGGGGAGTCATCAACCATGCCGAACCTTACGAAATGACCCTGGGGGCAAATTCCTATGTGGATCTCTCCTCTTGGGCTATCACGATCGGTATAATTATCGAGCGGAAGGTATGTGGCACTTGCATACCCCCATAGACAGTAGAGTAGAAAACTACTATCGAAGTGTACTTTGTCGCGATCGCCAACCCCATTTCCGTGTTCATCCATTTCTCTGGAGGTGCTGGCTCTCCTAATTCCAATGAAGCGCTCTTAACATGCGTTGTACGGTCCTTCGTTAAAATGGCCTTGTATAGTTGATTCGCAGGTGCTTGATTCTTCATGTGATTGTACAATGCTCTACGGACATCTTTCCACCTCTCTTCGTTTGAATATAGGTAGTCAGCAATGACCCTGAAACCACAATTCCCATCTCCACGAACATCAATATACCCAGTCATATATTGATATAGGTTGGGGTTGAAATTTGGTAGTATGGGAAGTTGTCTAGGGGGAATCGACTCGGATTTGATGATCCTCTATTACGTGATCTTCTATTTGATGGCGCTCCTTCTGACTGGCCTGCCCTTGGTCGGTTACGCTCCCAAGACGAAGGTTCCCGTCGGTTTGGTCTTGAGGGCCCGGTAGGTCTGCCAATCCCAACCTGTTCCAATGGCTCTCCTAATTGGCACACCATATCTGGGTGAAGGAAGTTTTGGATTTGACTGTAACATTTCGCCATCAGAGTAGGATCATCTAACTGTGCTACCTCAGAAGCTATGTCTCGCCATCTATTCTGTTCTTCCTCCATGTAGGATACCATATCAATTGTCGAT
This sequence comes from Limonium bicolor, assembly GCA_023374045.1. Lineage (NCBI taxonomy): Eukaryota > Viridiplantae > Streptophyta > Magnoliopsida > Caryophyllales > Plumbaginaceae > Limonium > Limonium bicolor. The sequence goes on along the minus strand of CM041779.1, from coordinate 52,297,326 downwards.
TCATGTTTCTCCCAGCTTAGGGTATACCAGAAACGATGTATATCCCTCTTCGAGCATAGTATACCACTATCCAGCATGTAGTTTAATTTACAAGCGCAAGGTAATCCATGAGAGGTTACCTTGTCACATCCACAGATGAGCTGTCCATTTGCACATAATTCGCCCTTCCAAGCTCCTTGACTAGCTCATCTAAGCAAAGGGTACTAACCTTCCCGATCAGGTCAGCATTGGAACCCTCATGTGCTCTCTTCTGTGTTTTGTCCTGGCTGCCTCAAAATCCTTTTTTAACTCCCGGATGCTTGTATTCACATGATCGTTAATCTTTGGAAAGATTACATCCAAAGTGTGTCTAGCACTCCTTAATCTCGCCTTTAGAGAAGAATGTGCGCTCTCCACCCTATCAAATGTTTAAGTAAGTTTTATAGATCTATAACAATGACTGTATTATCTTAAACATTACAAGATTAACAATTTTACCTATTTGTCGTTGTGTTGCCGAAGTGCAACACATTCTTGACCCAAGCCTCCACAAATTTTTCCTTGTATTTCTCCCAGACTGATGCAACATACGTAATGAAACGTGGGTAGCTTCGGTATGTATTCTTGAAATTTTGTACCTCTCGTTGTACCTGCTCTGTGCTCGAGTAGACAACCGAAGTCCACATTCGGACTGCAGCCGCCGCCCATTCCTCATCACCCATATAAGTCTCGGCTTTCCCCTGAACGTTCCTACTTATGTGCCACCGACATAGTAGATGATGAGATTCAGGAAATACCTCTTCTAAGGCATTCATCAGGGCCAGACATCTGTCGGTGATAAATGTAGAGGTTGTAGTCCGCCAGGAGGTCCCTTAATTGTTGAAGTGCCCACACATACATGTCTGTTGATTCTGATACAAGAAAGGCGAAGGCAATGCTGAAGTTTTTGCCTATACTCGTCATCCCGATGAACTGAACCAAAGGCATTTTTGCTATGTTTGTTTTATAGGTAGCATCAATGCCTATGACATACGGGAAAGCATGGAGCAGTAATCTAGAGGTAGGGTGTGCAAAGAAGATGGACCCAAGTCGTGTTTCATCCCCTAAATTGTGAAATATAATCATGTTATCTATCAAATTAATATGAAACCTAAATGATTGAAGTTATTTGAGACATACTGAGTTGACTTACTTGGTTCTGTAGTGTAATCGTAGTAGTAGTTGTTTTTGTCTAGCTCACTCAGTAGAGTCTGCACCATAGATCGACCATCTCTCTTTACTAGTTTTGTTTTTTGTATCCGGTTGTATATGTCTTTCCTTGTTGCTGACGTTTCTGGGTTGATTGTTGTGAGCTCTGAATAAATTGCACAGGGTGGCACACCGACTCTGCTTCTCTGATCGATCATAATCTCCTCCGCCTCAGTCAGGCGTTTTCCCACAAAATGACCCTCTGCCCACTCTGCGAGATCATGGTTATGCCATCCGTTACCCACTTGCAAGAAACACCCGTAGCTTGTGTAATACCCCTTAATTTTAAAAAGACAACCACATTTCTTTGAACCAGATGATCTGCGCCGGTTGATGACACCAGGTCGTGATGTCCTTCGTGGTTTCCAATACCTCTCGCATGTTATGTGGAAATCTTGGCCCGACCGAGAACTTTGAATTATGGTGCAGAATCTGTAGATATGGTTGGGATGGCCAACACTATCTACCCAAGCTTTCGCTTCTTCTTTACTCCTAAAGGCCTGGTTTGTTTGAAATAAGTAACCTGTGTCCACCACCGGAGGTCGATTATACATCTCTTGCATGTAGTCATCATCTCTGCATTATGATCTGGAACGCCTTCATCAAATTCATCCCAATCTGAATCAGTGGTTGAGTCACTTTCCTGCAATAAGGGTCGAGAGAATGTTAGATGATATTGAAATATGAAATATTAGTGTGAATATGATTTACAAAGACAATGAACTAAATACTTACTGGGCTTGATACTGGAACATACTCATGATCGGAATCTGAAGATTGACTCATGTTTAGAGAGAGAGCTTGCACAGTTTTAGAAATTATTTTTGGAAGAGAGTTAGGAGATAGAGAGCTTCGAGAATATGGAGAGTGAGTGTGTGAAGATGAAATGGAGGAGGCATCCCTTATATAGAGGTTGTCATGAACTAGCCACAAGGTTACAAGTTAAAAAACGGTAACCTGGTACGTGTACAGTGACCTGGTACGTGTACCTTTCCTGACAAAAGTAATTACCTATGGTAACTTTGAATTCACTTTGTACTGCAAACGGTAACCTGGTACGTGTACAGTGACCTGGTACGTGTACCTTTCCTGACAAAAGTAATTACCTATGGTAACTTTGAATTCACTTTGTACTGCAAACGGTAACCTGGTACGTGTACAGTGACCTGGTACGTGTACCTTTCCTGACAAAAGTAATTACCTATGGTAACTTTGAATTCACTTTGTACTGCAAACGGTAACCTGGTACGTGTACAGTGACCTGGTACGTGTACCTTTCCTGACAAAAGTAATTACCTATGGTAACTTTGAATTCACTTTGTACTGCAAACGGTAACCTGGTACGTGTACCTTTCCTGACAAAAGTAATTACCTATGGTAACTTTGAATTCACTTTGTACCGGATCATCAACTTCTCCATGGTGTGTTTGGTATGCTTCCTTTCAGTAGCCGTTGGACTAGCCGTTGGGCATGTCAGTGTTACTCAAATATTATAAAAGTGGGTATTAGTGTCCCAACATACTCATTCCTTACCTGTGCTCTCAGAATCTGTCTAATTACATCTTGCTTGAACTCTTCATACCTTAATTCCCATTTCGTCTCAAAATCAAATGGAGTTTCCTTTCTGTTTGCACGTCAATTATGTAGCTACTTTTGGTCGTCATGGAGCTCAATTTGATAGAAGAATGGGGCACAGACGCATAGTTACTATGCCATATCCTAGTAATCTCCGGGATCTACAACGACGAGTAATTCGAGCACTACAGTCCCTCCTCGGCAGAATAAACATAACAACAATGGTGTATTTGGGGCTGGAAGGCGACTACGAGTGGACTTTTATTCATGTACGAAATGATACATCAGTTCGTCGGATGATGGAGAATTACATGGAGTATAATGATTTCATCGCTCATATTCCATTACTTGTTATTTATGATCCTATTGAGCCGATGATGATGATTTTCAACACCAAGAACCAATTTATGAGATGAGACGTAATGTAATAGCACAGGGAATAGAGAGACAAAGGTTAGGAAATAATTAGGTTATCGGTTATTGCGTAATTGATCTTGTTAGTTCTCGTGTTCTTATAATTTTCGGGATTTATAATCTTTAGTAGATGTTTGGACGTGGAATAAACGTGTTGTTATAGTTATTGACTTTTAATTATGTGATTCATCAGTGCCGGGAGGAACATTATCACAATTCTTTCTCTCAGGCAGCAAGCTCAACAGAAACAAAGGAATTCCAGGAAGTTTAGATTGGAGTAGGTCACACATCTTTTCTTTCTTAGGAATTTCTACATTTTGATATATTTCATTTCTCGTGACATATACAATCTTTGGTACGTGTTAGCTATTTCATTTCGACACTATCATTGCTGGAGAACACTCAACGACCAACAAAGAATTTAGACCACTCAGATTGGCATTGCAGAAACGATGCATTTCTAGAAAAATGTTGCCATAGTCTCCCCTGTTTTTCTTATCTCCACCGGTTCTAAGAACCTCCACAAAATCAACCAAAATATAATCAACAAGGTCACCAGCATTGTCAGCAATAATTCCACCATCACCAAGTCCACCAGAAAAAAACTACAACCACACAAATTGTACTAGCGTCTAACACACCAAGTAAAGATGAAAGACAACAAATAGTTCCAAGATGATACTAAAGTTTATTACATCCAAATCCAAGATGACAACCACTAGGGTGCACCATGCTGGCGCTGGTAACTATCCCATATGTATAAAGAGCTGAACACATCCTCAAGACCATGAGTTGCAGCCCTTTGTTCTTCTTTGGCATCCCTGACGATAGTATGACCAGTCCCATGCATTGTTCTCTTGGTAGTACGGGCGTGCAAGCTCACTTGCCTCAGACAGTAGCTGTAACACACTTGGTCAGGTAAGTACACATAAAAAATAAAAGTGATATGTAATGAAGTACTATGAAAATATGACTTACTAGACAGGGATCTGGACGATGAACCAGGGTGGTCTGATAACTATCAGGGTTTAGGATCTTCGGGTGTGTGTGCTTGGTGTACCAATCTAGGTAGAGTGGGTCACAAGCATGCAACCGCGCATTTGTGCGCGTATACCCTGGAACCAGCAATTTAGGAGTGTTTTCCCACAACTATACCTGGGGGGGTATACACAGGTGTAGGGTTGGGTTTTTCCTCTTTTTTTAGACCTTGGGTTGGGTCTAATAGGAGGTTCAGGGATATCCTGACTGTAACCAAACTGGCGTAGACAACGCCCAGGCATGTATGGCTCATTCAACCCCAAAACCTGTATGTTACCTCTATACCATGTACGCCCTCCATGAACATTAACATTATCTCGACCGTAGGGCAACCAATCAATCTACAATGAACATTAATAGTAAAACGTAACCAACAACGAAAGATAAAATAATAATGGTTCAATGTGTTAGCAACTACAAACACTTACATTTAGAGCAGTCAAAGCATCTAGATGCTCACGATATCCTTGCAGTGAACGATGATCCTGCACTTGAGAGGTAGATCTCACCCATCTTAGAGCCCAAGGTCTATCATCATTAGCGCGCCAGTCCGGGCTAATCGCTGGTCTTAATGTAGGGAAGTACGCATAAATCCAACATGTGCATATAAAACACTAGAATGATTAAGCAGTACCAATTATTAATACTCAGTGAGTTATCATATACTAGATGCACATTAGGACACATACCTCAAGTAACGTCATAGAACCACCTATCCCACTGGAGCCGGCACGAGATGCTATCCCTAGCTGGCGATATAACCATGCAAGAGTACCAGCTCCCCATGCATATTTACGAAGCTTGGTACCTTTCTTCATGGGAGCTACTAACCAGAACAGCTGTGGACTCAGACGACCATTTGATTTTCCAGCTAATATGGTGGTACCAATCAGATGATACAACCAACCACATGCCTGCTTCATTGCCTCTTCATTTTCATCCCTACATTGCTGCAACAAGCTCGCAATTGATACAACACCGGTATTCCACAGTGTCTCTGTCATACTCTCAACATCTGCCCCAAAATTAAGACAATCAGCCAATACCTCCTTCAACTCAGGGGTGTATGAATCCCCTATCAATGGATGACCGACGATGGGGATTTGCAGTATCATCCACACATCATGCAGGGTAATCGTCATCTCACCAAACGGCATATGGAATGAGTTTGTATCAGGCTGCCACCTCTCCACAAAAGCACTGATGAGGGACATATTGTTGTATGGCATCGTAATATCCTGTAGGTGCTCTATACCAGAATACTCAAGCATCTTCCTTGTTCTTGGTCTGGAAATTTGATCTTTTGGCCAGCAGGTAAGCATCACCCTACGGGATTTGAAACTCAAAACCCCACGATCCTACATAATGACCAATATTTAACACTTACAAAACGTAGTATGATATTAAATGATCAAATACAGGAGAAGATAGAGAACATACCTTAGTCGAGGTCCATAAGTCAAGCGCTACATGACCCCCGAAGCTAGTGATAACACTAGTGAGTAGTGGACCGCCAGGAACTGGCACCTCTGTCAACTTCCAAGAGGTAGGAATGACTGGAACCATCGCTAGCGCTGCTTCCTCGTCAGTGCCATCCTCCTTATCCATGCCTTCATCATCTTCATTATCCTGCTCCTCATCCACGTCGGGTGAGTCCTCATCATCAGCACCACGACCATCGTCATCAGCATGTGGCGAACGCTCAGTCATCACATGGTCCTCAACAGCACGGGTGGGTGATGGGCGTGGTGGACGTGATGAACTACCACCGCCTGACGTCTGAGCTTCTAACGGGGGAGTCTGGTGGCTTGATTCCCCCAAGATATTGTAGCTAGCGCTGTGCAGTGATCTGTCAGACCAAGCACTACTGGATGATGACGCCACTGGCATGTGTCTCCTCGGTATATTGAACACCGCCGAGTCATCCTCCGCTACCATTGGTGGTGCCGGTACTTGAAACGCCGGGTCGTTGAAAGATTGACCCGGATGGAAAGATGAATGGCGTGCTGCTTCCATGCGGGGGGCAGGATTACTCGGCCCTTCACCAGGAGCATGTGCACGACGACGGTACGAGGCCGTCATAGGCTGCTCCGCACCCCGGTCTTTATTCTTCCTCTTTGTGACTACATGTTTCACTGCTTTTTTCAGACGATCCATCACTGCATACGAATATCACAATTATATTCCTCATTCATAACATAAAAATTCAAACATTTATAATCATATCATTCACAATATTACAATTCAATAAAAAATCAAACATTTATAAATCATTCACAATATTAGTTAGAATTCAAAAAATAACAAATTAAAACATTTAAAAATCATTCACAATATAATAATTCAAAAATAAACAAATTAAAACATTTAAAAAACATTCAAAATATTAGAATTCAAAAAAAAAAACTGGGTCGAGTAGCACTGCTACTCGCCCGTCTCCAAATCGAGGACCGCCGCTCCTCTACTGCTCCGGCGTCGAGTACCGCAGCTCCTCGCGCGTCTCCGACTCGAGCAGCCCAGGTTCTCGCCTCCGTCGTCGGGCGCCCGCACACATAGGTCGAGAAGCTCCAGTCCTCGCCTTCATCCGACGCGAGCAGCTCCGGTCCTCTCCCTTCTCCGACTCGAGCAGCAGGCATCCTCGCGCGTCTCCGGGTAGAGCAGAGGCGGTGCTCGCCCTAGCGCAGATCGAGCAGCGCCAGTCCTCGCCCAGCCCTTTTTTTTGAATATTTTTGAATTTTTCATGCTAGATCTAGCTCAAATGATGTTGAATTTCAAAAAACTAACACCAAATTCATACTCAGGACACCCAAATCTATAAGTTGCAAAAAAAATCGAAAAACTCACCGGAAAATTTTTCCGGCGGTGGTTGGCGGCGGCAGGTGGCGGCTCCGGCAGACAGAAGAGAGCTTCTTAAGGAAGAGAGATAGAGGAGAGAGAGTGAGGAAGTGGGAAATGAATAATCCAAGGAAGGTTAGGCTATATATAGTACGAGCGTTTTTTACCCGAAATTGACGTTTCAACTGCGATTTCAATACAACGTTCTAAAAGTGTAACAATGTTTGTAATTTAGTCAAACACAACATAAAATGTCATTAACTTATGTGGAGTCACAATTATAACGTTTAAATGCGATTAAAAAGGGTTTAACGTCTTTTATACGGGTTTATAATGTAATGTAACAATCAGAGTGTTTTTTACTGTTTACGCTCAAGAAATTATTTTTTAAAAAAAAACAAGAGTTACAACACGACATTATTACATGTGTACAACGCCAATATGAATTAAAAAAATTTGTATTGCAGTGATTAGTAATTTTGTACTGCGAATAGCAACCCAGTAGAAAAATTGGTAAAAATTATGACGAGTACCATTTTTCAACCAATTAAACACCATAACTTGTACCAATTAATTACCATAATTTGTTCATACATTTTCATATTATATTTTGTTTTATCAATATAAATTATTTATTCAAAATTAATTATTATATTTTGTCATAAAATCATCTGCAAAATAGAATATAAATAAAATACTTAAAAATTAGAATAACTTAAATTGTTAGAAAAAATAATTTAAAAGTGTATGGTAAAAGTTATGGTAATTAACTGGTATAAATTATGGTACTATATTGGTTTAAATTTGTAGAAAATTTAACATAAATTATGTGTTTAAAACGCTATACTCTTTTTTATTGTACTAAATAATTTTGAAAAAAATCTAAGAAATATTTATTTTTCAATATTTTATGATATTTTAATATAATTTTTAATTTTTTAATAATTTTTATGATATTTAAATATTGTTTGTATATTTATCTATATTTCTATAGTATTTTGATTTTTTTAATGAATTTAGTGAATTTTTTATCACTTAGGGGCATATTGTAAACTTTAAAAGTACTTTATTAACAAATAAGGGTATTTTTTTGTCTTTTTTTACTTTTGGTCAATGATATAGTGACATTTCGTGACTTTTTTTTTTAGTGACATTTCATGATATTTCCCTAAAACTTATATGATTCTAATGAAATAAATGACAATAAATTAACATTCTGCATCCTATTGAAAAGTAAAGAGGTCAATGAGATAAGGGAGTGTCTTATGGTTGTTTGTCAATAAAGAAGGATGTAGCTATTAGTTTCTTAGGATTAGAGAGGTGGGGTGACGGAGACCTGGTTATCAAAAAAATAAAAAATAGAGTAAATTACTGGGAACTCCCTTGAGGTTTTGGGATAATATAATTAACCTTCTTGTGTTTATCATAATTATTGGTAACCACCTTGAGGTTAAGGTATCTTTAACTACGAACCCCCGAACTATAACTTCTTTATCAGGAAGTTAACAACGTGTTGACCTGTTAGCTTAATCACATTAATAATGTCAAGCTGGACACCAAAACTGCTTAATCAACATCGTCTAACTCTCCCCCATCCCACTTCAGATGCATTTTTGAGGTAGGGTTGATGTTTTTAGGAAAATAACAATGTTTATTAAGTAGTGTTTTTTCTCCATCTAGTCATTATTAATGTGATTAAGCTGACGGGTCAGTAGTTAATGTCTTGATAAAGTTTGGGGGTTTATAGTCAAAGATATCTAAACCTCAAGGTGGTTACCAATAATTAAGATAAACATAAGGGGGTTAACTTATTATCCCAAATCCTCAAGAGGGTTCCGAGTAATTTACTCTAAACAAGTTATTGCAGTAGTTGCAGTTGTGAAACAAGTGATTGCAGCGGTGAGAAATGGTATTTTTGCACTCGAACACCCATTCTTTTGTCAACTAAAACATATAGCTGATGCCAGTTGTCAGTTGAAATTAGAAAAAGTAGAGATCGAGAAAAATAGTTGATATGACAACTGATGTATGTGACATACAGAGAGAAAAAACTAGCTGATCAAATAAACTCGTATGATAATGTGACAAAAGAATGGTATATGAATTAACCCTTACCAGCCTACTCAAATTTGAATTAACCCTTACTAGCCTACTCAAAGTCGATTGTACACGCCTCCCGCACCAAGTTAGCACAGGGACAGTGATTTGGAAGTTGCTGTTGTCTGGACTATTTTGCTAATTGCCCTGTCTTTTTATTATATTGATTTTAAAAGGTTGTAACTTCTAATATATAAGTCCAAAATGAAAAAAACTATATCATTGTTCACCTAAATTCAAGCTCTTCAAAACAAGACCAGTCATGGATATGTTTTGACAACTTTTAAAAAAAATTATTTTATATGTATATGATGACACACTAAAATCATAATATGATTAATTAGTTTTGATATTATGATTCATTAATTAATAAGTGGTGAATTAGATAACTAACTTCGGAACCAATAAAAATAATTACTATTGTTTTGTAGTGTATGATTATTTTTATATGTTTGTGATGATACACTCAAATGAAGATATATGATTCATTAAAATTGATATTATGATTCATTAATTAATAAGTGGTAAATTAGATAGCAAACTTCGGAACCGATAAAAATCATTATTGTTTTGTAGTGTATTATTATTGTTGTATGGTGTATTTTATACCTTATATAGTGAATCATGTATTTTCATATATACCAAATATTGTTTTGTGTTGTATTATTATGTAAAAAAAATTATTTGTAATATGTTTGCGATGATACACTAAAATGAAGATATGATTCATTAATTTTGATATTATGATTCATTAAAATTGAAATTATGATTCATTAACTAATAAGTGGTGAATTAAATGAAACTCCATAACCGATAAAAAATCATGATTGTTTATAGTGTATCATTATTGTATTGTAATGTATTTTAAACCTTATATGGTGAATCATATATTTTTCTTACGTACCAAATATTATTTTGTGTTGTATTATTGTTTAAAATTGTTATTGTTATATGTTACTGATGATACACTGAAATGACGTTATGATTCATTAAATTTGATATTATGATTCATTGAAATTGATATTATGATTCATTAACTAATAAGTGGTGAATTAGATAACGAACTTCGAAACAAATACTAAATCATTATTGTTTTGTGGTGTATTATTAATATTATATAGTGTATCTTAAACTGTATGTGGTGAATCATAAGTGTCGTTAATATATGTTGATATGTACATGTAACTAACATAAATTTTTAAACTTGTTAAAACATATCCATGATTGGTCTTGTTTTAAAAAGCTTGAATTTAGATTAACAATGGTGCAATTTTTTTTAGTTTGGACTTATATTTTAAAAGTTATAATTATTTAGTGACAACGAAATGCTGTTCGTTCTTTCGATGTGGGGAAATCAATTCTGAAATCGAAGGAAGCACGCAAGACTGAGTCTGGGTATTTGTTCCCGCTCTTTACTTCGATCGATCTCTGAGATTTAAAATGCTCAGAAAGTGCTGACATGTATTTTTTTTCCACCGTGGCATATGGCAGCACCGAGTAAAAAGTGGCCTTCCCGCACAATCGCTAGGCTGACTAGCCTAATACTAACCGACAAAAATGACAAAAAAGAACTAAACCGACCTAAGCTTGAAATTTGGTCCAAATATAATAATTTGAAAAATGACCCACAACCCAAACAATTCAAATCAAACCTACCTGCAAATTAGGTTCAACTAAAAACTACCCAGATTAAAGTTACACGCACCACAGTCATCCAAACCGAAATCATCCATATCTTCATTATGACCTAACATGTATATAATACACACAAAACCTAACATGTATATAATACACACAAAAACTTGTTAAGTTATTTCAACTGAGTCTCATCCAAACAATTATTTGATCCGATTTAAACACGACCCAAAGTATCACAAATTTGAACATGGCCGATAAACCGAATTCACCCAACTAAAAACAATACAAACGGATAATCAAACAATCCTAAACTAACCCAAACCGAACCATTTTGAATCGAACTTAAACTGGGTGACCCGAACTTCTAGGTATACCTAATAGTACAGACGTAGGGATGGTAGATAAAGAGTTCAAAAGACCAGAGCATAATGTAGAAAAAAACGGGGGAGCGTGAGGGAAAGAATTGAGGAATTTGTTAGGATCCTAAAGGTGATCTCTTATGTGACGTAAAGGAAAGGGGCCAAGATTTATACTCAAGGGTCGTCTTAATCATTTAGGGAAACCTATTTAGATATTTTATATTAAAAACTATAAAATTTTGAATAAAATTAAAATTTATATAATAATTTTACCTTCAAATGACGTTATTATTTAATAATTTATCAAATATTGATTAATAAATTTTAATTTATGTAGTATTAACAAAGATAATTTTTTAAGCTAGCATGGTCATAAGTTACTAAGTTTTGTTTAAGCTAGCAAATTGTTTCCTGATGTTGTTGATTGAGCGACTTTGTCTATCAGGACGAGTCCTCATGAACTATCGGAAAATTTTCATAATGAAGACAAAACCCTTCATGGTTTCAGCAATTCCGCATGGATGATCTCCCACAACTCTGCATTGATGGACTCTAAATGATACTCCATCTCATTTTTCCAATGGACGTAGCGGGTGGAGGTGAGCTTAGGATGATCGCAATGCATCTTAATGTTCTGATTAGTGAAGAGATATGCCATGGTGCTTGAGTGGCCATGTCAGCAAACTTGGCTCTGACACCAGTAGGATCAATTTAGGGGCCGACTCAAGATACTTCAAGCGATGAGTTTATGAAGTACCCTGACTCGATCAAAGTTATGAAATGGAAGCACTTGAGGACAAACTTTTCACATAATATATAAATTCTCTGGTATTGATTGAAACACTCAAGAATTTACATCGCCCACTAAGTATAAAGTTTCCTCTTAGTAGGTACTCACTCACTTACCCTATTAATTCTTTAATCATCTCAACAAAAAATGAAGTAAGTCCATGTACACCCTAGATTGAGTCTATTTGTGAAACTCTAGAAAATACTAATTGAAAATGACATAAACGTTCTCACTGGTTACAAAGCAATGTTATCTCAAAAAGCTAGGAAGTTAAGTTCTGAAAACGTAAGAAACAAATTGTCATAAGCTAGCCTTAAATAGTGAAAACTTCAAGATTTGTTAAAGGATTCAATTCCCGAAAAATTCAAGGTCTTAATGTCCATATGGCTAGACCCGACAAAGGTGACCCGAACCAGAAAAACCGAACCGATCCAACCCGATCTGAATCCGATTTTAAACCAAATAGTGTGATCCAAAATGTGACCCGAACCAAACCAAAACCGAATCAAACCGAAATTTGGTACAACCTGAATCCACCCAAACCGAATTCACTCAAACCGACTTCACCCGAACCGAATCAACCCGAATCGAATCCACCCGAATGCTTTGTTAAATCTAAATCTACTATAGCTGTTCCAACCATACACATAATCTTGAAACCAAAAACACATAATTAGGCATCTAATAAGTGTTCATTGTTCACAACTGATATATATATATAATATTAGACATCTTCAATCTTCAACCATCTCAAGCCTTGTTGTATTATTACATTCATAAACTCTGTTGTTTCCCTTCCCATACATAGATGTTTTGCTACAAACTGTAGATGTTTTGCTTTCAAATATTTTTATAATAAAATTTAGGGAAATTTACATACCCCACCCATGACGTTTGACGAAATTTCACAATCCACCCACATGGTTTTAAAAATTACTTTCCCCACCCATGTGGTTTCCCCTATTTTACATCCAGCAACTTTTCTAATTTTTGTTCAATTCAAAAGATGCTTAAATGTTGTCCGAAGTTGATGAAATTTTACATAAACGATGCTAAAGTGTTATATTTTGGTTTAGTGAGAAATCTAAAGTTTTTAAAGCTTAAAGGTGACATGTGGGACCCAATGAACATGTCACATGTTTCATTGGGTCCCACGGGACACATTTAAGCTTAAAAAACTTCAGATTTCACATAAGATCAAAGTATATCACTTTAGGATCATCCATGTAAAGTTTCATCAATTTTGGACAACGTTTAAGCATCTTTTGAATTGAACCAAAATTAAAAAGTTGCTGGATGTAAAACGGGGGAAAACACATGGGTGGGGAAAGTAATTTTTGAAACCACGTGGGTGGAATGTGAAATTTCACCAAACGTCATGGGTGGGGCATGTAATTTTCCCTAAAATTTAATGTGTATCATTACGATTTTATAATACTCTACCAATTTTGATTTTAATAAAGTTAGGTTTTTTTATGTTTAGGACATGAGGCTTGGGAATGATTTAAATGTTGATAAAGTTTAACTATAAAACCTAAACTTTTCAGTTGAAACATATACTAACCAAGATTGATGTGTATATGTCCAAAGAAAATTACACAATAAAATGAGGAAAATAAATACTTTCATGGTAGATTATTGTGAAGCGTGGGATCGACTAGCATTTTGGAGGATGAATAATCTCCGCCTGATTATTTCATCTACATTGACAACATAACCTAAAATGTTTTATAGACAGTAATGTATCATTACTATTTTATATTACTCTATATTTTTTATAAACTTAGGTTTTTTATGTTTATGACTTAGGAATGGTTCCAATGTTGATGGATGGGCGTGGGCGTGACGCTTGCGCGATGCGAGGATGGATGGGTGCAGACGCGCGAGGTTTGTGTGAAATGATGAGCGTGGGGTGTGACGGGCGCGGGGTGACGGGAGTAGGGGTGACAATTCGGGTTAATGGGTCGGGTTGAAGCTCACCCATACCCAACCCGATTAAAATTGTATTGACCCATACCCGACCCAATAATAATCGGGTTACAAATTATCAACCCATACCCGACCCATATAAAATGATTAAACCCACCGACCCGTGTAACCCAACATAATAAGCTATGCAAAATTTAAAAGACCTGGAATTAAATTTTTTACATAATTGCTCAAACGGAGTTACAAATGAATGAAATCATACATTCAGTATGGTAGATATTCCAGTGTTTTCATTATCCTCCGTCTTTTTTCTTTTTCCACATACATCGTGCTCAGTAGCACTTACAGAAGAGGTGATGTGTACGCGCCTGAGCCAAATATAACTGTATTTTCCTTCAGAATATAGAATCAAACATAGACAAAAATCTTCAAAGTACATAAGAGATAGGACCACAGTGGGAGCTGTGGAGGAGAGAGCAACACTGTCTTTTGACAATCCACATAACGAATACTCTCGCTTTTGCTTTATAAAGAATACAACAAAGTAGTATTATCAAATAAACAACCTCTCATCAAAAAGATACTACATAATATGTATTATACTAATAGTAGGTTAGCACTTACTTAGTAATATATTTATATTTTTATCTAATTATTTATTTATTATTATTTTTAATAAAATCGGGTCGGTTGACTACGGGTTCAGACTTTGAACCCATACCCAACCCAAAAATTTAATAGGTAACCCATACCCGACCCAATAATTAAATGGGTCAATAATCGTGACCCAAAACCCGCTATTTTCGGGTTGGGTATGGGTCGGGTTATCGGGTTGGGTAAAAATTGCCACCCCTAGACGGGAGGCACGGCGTCGGGCATGGGCGGGGTAAACTAGGCGTCGAGTGCTGAATATTGACCACTAATTCACAAAATTTTAATTATACTTGGTCAATACAATTGATAAATGTATAGTTACAATTCATATACAAAAAGTGTCATCTGATTTGATTTTGTCCAACCAATACACAATTGCAGTCATGATCAAGAGTAACACTATATTAAAAGAATTTGAAGCCATATGAAAATAGATACAAGTTACAAAGTTTACTTAAAAATTTGTTCTTTTAAAATTTTTGTCAATCAAACCTAACCCGGATAAGTGACCCAAATTTGACCTATAACCCGAAAAAACAAAATGACGCAGAGGCTAACCCGAACCGAAAGCATCTATACCCAAACTCAACCAAACCAAAATCACGCGAACCTAATTTAAAGTAGATGAACCCAAATGAATAGTGAATATCTACAAATTGACCTGAACCGAACCCAAACCGAGTGACCAAAATTACCAAGTTACATATGATAAAAATATCACGCGCAGCTTGATGCATGCTTAACCGGGCGACTTAACCCGAAATTTGTGGCCTGAGAGAATGTTGGTAGTATGCTCGTAGTGGTGGCCCACAAATTTCACGTTTGCTACAACCGCCATGTCCCTTATCAACTTTGGTTACTCATCAGAGACTCCTTCCGTATGATGGACTCGATTAATTGCATTTTGAGTTTTGTGTAGAGCACATCGTAACCATATTTTTCTTTGTTTTGTTTTCTTATTGTCGTATGATGGACTCGACTAGTTCACCAGATCAACATTATAGCTTTGACGAAATTTTAATGGTTCACATATTATACGAACACTATTACCCTCATTTATTTATTTTTACTTTTTTTTGGGTCAAAAGGCCAAACACAGCAAAACATTGAGAGATATGGGGGGTTGGAACAAATACAGCGGCAATCGATCCACGTTGGGGAATTAAATGTTTGACCTATATATTGAGAACGTAGGTAGGTCAAAGGTTGTTGTTTTGATTAGTTAAAAGCTAATTATAACATATGTTCGTAGTATCTAACCTGCAGCATATAAACTGAAAATGAGGCAGTCGTTGGACGAACATACAAATTGATTATAAATGCATGGATAAACATAAATAATAAATAAATCTTCAGTAATTGTTTACATTGCATAAAATGTCGCCACGTGCGTACGGATCACATATGTATACATTTATTTATACTTAGTGGATTTGTTTGATCAAGGTTTGTTCACTTGTTTTTTTTCGATCAATTCTTTGGTTTAGTTGAGAATAGATCGACGAGTCGGCCATAAAACTAAAAGTGGTGATGAATGTTATGTGTAGATAAGAGATAGTTAATAAATTAAGATGAAATTATATAATAATTAGAGATATACTAACTTGAATTGATTAAAAATTAATTAGCTTGAATTTGAATCAAACAATAGCTTTGATGATGGTGATTTACTACTTTATTAATACTAAATTGAGCTAGCTAGGTTCGGGAATAGATAAAATACACACGTAAAGGAGGCGGGAGAGGAGGAGTAGGAGATGTCGAGGGTTAGGCTACCAACTTAACATTAAAACTTCCCTTTCCAAATTTCCCAACTTCTTCTTACATACTCAACAACTCAATTCAGCTTAAATTAGACTATATTGTCCCTCGTGTACAATTTCCTTTATTCACCATTTAGAATCTTAAACTTACTATGTACATGTTAAAGAATTCGATCTCTATAACTAGCTAGGTCAAGAGATCGAAAGAGATTGGTACGAACTTAATTGGGTTGGTAAGACTATATAATAATTATGAAAATGAAATGAGGGCATAAATGTAATAAAATGAAAAAAGAAGGGTAGGACAGGGAAATCGATCATCAAAGAGTCTTAATCGATCAACTAGATATATATCTAAGTATAAATAGAAGAGGAGCTGGTATTGTTCTTTGGGTTTGGCATATATAAACAATTCTATCTATTGATCATTCAAAGAAGCAGCAAACCAAAGCGATCGAAGAGAACCAAAGCAACAAAAGAAGATGAAACAATTTTAGCGGCAGGGCAGCAACCACCACCACCTAATCCTTATAATTACTCGGTTATGTGTTCTTCTGCTGGTGGTTCATGTACTGCCGCCGGAAGGGATATTCATATTCTACAGCAACCAGCTGAGAAGTCCAAGGCGTTATTAATGGAGGATACTACTACTATAGATTTGAATGATGATGTGTCATCAACATTCAGTAGAGATGAGCTGGTTCAAATGGCTGGTTATGGCGAAGATAAACTCTCCACTGTCCTCATTACCGGAACAGTCGTTTGTAAACACAAACTTGATCACTTATCCAAACCAGTATCAGGTGAGTGAGTTACGCTAATATACATACACTATATATAGAATTCCTCTCTCTTTTGTTTTAGTAAATCTAATGTGGCTAGGCTAGGCTAAGCTACCTCCATGCAGGGAGGGCGGTGTAAGGAATAGAAATTGAGGGAGCATAATAAAATTAATATAATTAAGGGTGTTTTATCAAAAATTTTGAAAAAGAAATTTTACAATATAATTTACGACTTGATCAATATATATTCTTGATGGTTTTGTTCACCTCATTTCTTAGAATTTACGTAAAAAATAGATCACACAGGGGCGGACTCCTGATCAATGTTTACCGCTATCACTTGAATTTAGCATAGATCATATAGCTTTTTAATTAACTACTGAACTCAATCTTCCTCACCGCTAGTAACCTAGTTAGCTTTTATAAATAATAATCTACTTAGAAAGCTCTTGTGAGAACGCCCCCAAATTTCATTGTATATTCTTGTGATCCATATTTTTTAGTAATATTGTATACTTTTTTCGCTGATGTACGTGAGTATAAAGAAGTTGGGACTTCCTTATTGTGAGATAGATGTTGCTTATAATCCAATCCTGAAACCGACCTTTTACCTCCCTGTTGTGACTCACATCTATAGCTTTCTTAATGTGTGACACTTTCCCCATAAATTCTCAACAACACAATGCCAATAAGTTTCGCCTAGTTATAGTATATATCTTAACTATATTATATAACCCGCTCATCATGATCTAGTTAATTAGTAAGGACATATACAGTACAAGTTGTTGTTCTTAATATTACTACATTTCTGTTTTACTAGGTGCAATTGTCGCCGCTACTTGCCGCTCTCCATTGTTGCATCAACAACAACAAACAAGAAACAACCAGCACCTCCTGCTAACTGG